>JAOTQY010000050.1:18029384-18041162 GCA_026413445.1 Dolichallabes microphthalmus
GAAACTATAAGAAAATAGAACAAAATATAAAACTTTTCAAAAAAATATATCAAAGAGAAATGTATAAAAAAATATAAAAACCTATATGTACAAAAGACAAAATGGCAGTTTAAGTGGAAATAAAAATTTTAATGTCCTTCCTTTTGATTGTTTGTCTGTATTTCTGTAGCAGGCACCGCTCCTATACATATACCTGGTTTACCTCCAGAGTTCATGCAAGCCATTGTAAATCAAGTTACTCAACAAGCAATGGCTATGGCAAGTGCTGCTGCTACTCAACATGGACAACAAATCCCAAGCCCTGCCACAGGCCCCACCCCGGCCACTACAGGTCCCACTCCTCCAGGCACAGGCACAACCCCTGCCAGTGCTGGTCCAACCCCTGCCAGTGCTGGTCCAACCCCTGCCCCTGCTGGCACGGGACCCATCCCAGCTAGAACAGGTCCTACACCCCCACCTTTTCCTCCTCACCCTCATCAAGCTAGGTTTGTATTCACCTTGCCTTCCTTTCCCCACCGCATGGCGAATCCTTCCTTTACCACCAGAGGAACCACCATCAACCTGAGAACGGCTGTTCCTCCTATGATGGGCCAGCATCCGGGCCAGGTTAGCACCTTAACATTTAGTGTATTGTAAGAACAGTTAACAACCATAAAAGTTTTATGTTTATAGTTCATATACCATTTTTTTTCTTTGAACATGTATTTCGTCCTTGCAGCCTACACCCATGAATCCAGCTGCTATTAATCAAATGATTAGTGGGATGATGGGACAGCTCTTGGCAGGGGTTTCAGGCCAGATGAGTATGTTTACAACATGTACAGGTTTTTTTTTGCTTTTATAATAAACTGAATGCACACAATTTTTGCAATATGCATAATTTTTTTTGTGGTTTGTTTTATTCTACAGCCAATGAGGCCACTACCTCTTCCTCCTCCTCTTCTTCCTCCCACACATTCACATTTTCCAGCTCATCTTCCCCTACAACCTCATCCACATCCTCATCCCATTCCACATCATCATCATCATCCTCAACTTTTCGTCCCACATCTGAGCCTACCGCCAGTTCCCCAGGACCCACACACTCCACAAGCACCACTGCAAACTCTGCTCCCCAGGCTGGACCACTCCCCGGGCCTGCTCAGGGGCCTCCTCTAATAGGCAACTTGGACCAGCTTCTAGGCTCTGTCCTCGGAGGTGTGGCTGCTGCCGGACAGGCGGTAGGAGAAAATCCCTCCGTTACCGTGACAATGCCAGGAATACCTGCCTTCCTTCAGGGAGTCACTGACTTCATACAGGTCAGCAAGTAGTTATGTTAATACTTATTACTACTAATACATTACTAAGTATGAATCAATACTAATTAGAGCTATCGAATATTTTAGTAATAGAGTATTCTACCAAAAATTTTATCGAGTAATCAGCTAAAATGTACTTTTGCTTAATTAAGCAACAATGTAAAATGTATAACAGAAACAAAGATTAATTGAAAAATCTACTTTCATTTTAAATGCATATTTTATCAAAAAAAAATTGTCATTATTCACAATACAAGGAATAGCTGAAAAGTTGACTGAGATGAATTATGTGCATTACACTTTTAAATGCATTTAAAGCCTTTTATCAGATGCAAAAACAAAAAAAAAAAGGTATTTCAAATGATTTTAAGTAGGGATGCACCGATACCACTTTTTTGGAGTACGAGTACTTGCATTTCAGTACTCGCCGATACTGATGCAGAGTACTTAATAAAAATTATTTAAATATACAGAAAAAGACGCGGAATTGTTTCGCATGTAATTTGGCTCGTTGCGGTGTGAAACTCTTGTGCTACCTTTTGAGCCTCCTCTGGACAATTTCGCTGAGCACAATTTGCAATCCGCCTTTGATTTATCATCTTCATTCACTTTGAAATAGTTCCACATGGCTGACGTGTCGCGACTCGCTCTGAGCTGGGGGCGGGCACTCGGCACCTGTGATTAACCCCTTACACGCTGCTCAAAAATAGACATTTCTCAGACCGTGGTATCGGTCCCCGGTATCGGGGGACTTTTAACGAGTACGAGTACTTTAGAAAATGTGGTATCAAGGCCAATACCCGATATCAGTGCATCCTTAGATAAAAGTAGATAAAACTAAATTAAATTTTCAAGTGTGTATTCATCAGTTCGAACTTTTGTAGACACGGACACTGTGATACCTAGCTGTTCAGCTTCTTCTGCCAGCACGTGCTATAAATGGTTCTGTTATCATTGACCAACTGTTGATTGATATCTTAAAATGTATGGGATTTATGTGCACCTTTTTGTCAGGCATCACAGCAGAGCCATGTCCAGCCCCCTACAGCTCCACCATCAGGCCCTGCTCCTGCTCCTCCAACTGCTGAAACACAAACACCTGCAGGAGGCACCGCAGCTGAGGACGTCCTGAACACAGAGCTGTTCACAGGGATTGTGCAGGGGGTCCTGTCCAGTATGATGGGGTCTCTAGGAGCCCAACAGAACAATACTGAGAGTATTGCTCAGTTCATTCAGAGACTCTCTCAGACCAGCAACATTTTCACCCCCAGCACAGGAGAAGCAATGGGTGAGAGCTTGCTCGGTTAACAGCATTTCGCACTGCCTCAAGTGCCTAGTGTAAGCATCTGTTTGTGTAGTTTCCAAGTGTTTTACCATTAATCTTGCATAATGTCTGTAAAGAGACATCTGAAATATTGAAGTACAAGCTTTCTAAACATCAAATGTTATTCTTTGATTGAGATACATTTGATAATTAATTTTATACATAGTTATTCACATTTTTCAAACTCATTTCCATTTTTTTTAATTCTGTAAAGCTGCTTTGCGACGATGACCATTGTTAAAAGCTATATAAATAAAACTGAATTGAATATATTATGATTGGCTATGTAATGATCACAATTAAGTGCATCAGAGTTTTTTAACTTTCAGATGTAGATTAGATCGAGTGGTTCATCTCTATTATAAAAGTAAAAAAAATGATTTTGGTGTCAGTGTGACGATTTATAAATCACCACACAAAAGTACTGCGATTCATAACAATAGATTTTTAATATGCATTTGTGTTACATTTACACTTTACCAAGTTGCCTGAGTATTTCTTTTACTGTACATTACTGTCTGTCTGTGTGTAGGTTTCTTTGGCGACCTGTTGACTCTTGTGTGCCAGAACTTCTCCATGGTGGACATGGTGTTGCTGCTCCATGGTCAGTCTCAGCCATTAAGCCGTATCCAGCCCCAGCTAGCCCAGTTCTTCACAGAACACTATCTGCAGGGTAGAGAGCCCACTGAAGCCAACATTGCGGTACGTCACACTGTGTAGTACTTAAATAGTTAGCAGTATATCACAATGATTTTTGCCAGTATGTTTCTTCACTATATACTGTGTGTATACATACATACATACGTACGTACGTATGTATGTATGTATGTATGTATGTATGTATGTATCCCCCCTCAACCATAGGCATCTGCTGAAAATCTAATTGGGGAACTAGATGAATACATCACAGAGAGTTTTGTAAGTCAATCAAGCCAGTTGTAAAAATCGCCGTATATACATGGAATATAAATATATATTTAAAAAAAAATTATTTCCCTTTATTTCTCAGTCATCAGTTACAGTACGGGATGGGGTGGACATCACTCAGACAAACCGAGCATTTCTAAGACAGCAACTTACTGAAATTGCAACACACATCCTGCAATGCACAGGTATGTCCAGTATTTTATTAATTTATTTAGTAATTTATTTTTATGGTTCATTTATGGAGTATTAATACATAAATTTAAATAAGCCAATGAAAAAGAAAAAAGAAGACTGGCTGGCAGTTAAACCTGCGCCGTTTTCACCCCACATTGAAAATCACAAATGATTCTCCCAAAAGCCAAAGATGTATGTTTAAAAAGAAAAAGAAGCTTGAATGTGAAAATATCACCTTGAATCTGGCCCTGAATAGCAGATTGTTTGACTCTCCAGCTACACAGAAAAAATAGGAATGCTCCTGCAGCATTGTCACCAAATCCTGCTTCCTCACTGACACTGCCCAGCTCATGATCAAACAAAAATGTAATCCAAGCAAAAACAAAGAAGTCCGAGGCTAAAGATTGCTCTCTGGCAGTCCTGGATTTGAACATATAAATGTTGGAATAAAGATCTATCCTTAATCTTGACTATTACAAATCAGAAACATGAATACATAAAAATTGGAATGTAGATTCATTGCTGTGATGCATAATCCAAAGTATGTATTCTAATAAATTAGTTACGTTGACCTTCTTTTTAGATCCCACATTTGGACCACATTTGCTGCAGCTGTGTAATCGTGCACTATTCGAGTGTTTGACCCTCAATCTGTTTTGCCTGAGAGGAGAGCAGGCTGCCCTTACTGGAGTCATCAACAACCGCATCGTCAGTACTCTTAACTATGACCCTTTTTCATAATCCTTGTTTTCTTACAGCCGAATATTCACTGAACACCCTCTCATTGTATTTCACTTTATTCCTCCTCAGAGGACCATGTCAGCAGAGGTGAACCCCAGTGTGGTGAACTGGTTGACCAGTATGATGACTATGAGACTGCAGGTTATTCTGGAGCACATCCCAGTCACAGAGGAGCAAATCATGCATTATGTTGTCCACACTCAGGTGAGAGTATCTCTTACAAGTGGCAATGCACAGAAATATGTGTACAGTACTGGGAAGTGCATACGGTCCTGATATCCTGAGGCTTTATTAACAAGCTACTGTATGTGCATCATTAAGCAGTGTTTAATTTGTTAATGAGTAATCTTTGAACTTTCACTTCAGGGTGAAGCAGGGGCACGTGAGACAGAAAGTCGTCCTATGGAGGTGTGTGTATTTTTACAGATAATGGAACGATTGACTTTCAAGGATAATTATAGATGTATCTATGCACAATACTGTACAATATGACCAATGTGTATGTCTCTGATCATTTGAAATCTAAGCTTTAACCTATGTCACATGCTTAGATGGAAGACACTCTCTCTCCCACTCCAGCCACCACAGCAGAGGAGGTCATGGTAAGCTCTCAGGAAGAAGGGGCAGTTGGAGGTTCAGCTGGAGAGACGGAGGAAGCGGCAGGTGGAGAGGAGCCGGGAGAAGAAGCTGAGGCCTGGGCAGCCGCTTTACCTCCTGTAAGCCATCCATTCTGCTCTTTATTCATTCTGCGAAGTCTCCATACTGGTTGTATGGTGAATAGCATAATAGATGCTTCACCTCATTGTGTCGCAGGAGTGGGTGCCCATCATCAGACATGATATAAACAACCAGAGGAAGATGAAGGCTCAGCCACCTCTATCTGACGCATATCTGCAAGGGATGCCTGCAAAACGCAGAAAGGTAATGTGTGCGTGGAGTTTGGATTTTTTTGTTTGTTTTTTTTTTTGTTTTTTCCATCCTTTTTTTTTTTTTACTTTTCATGTGAATTCTTCCCCTTTCTAATTTCATAACCATGCAAGAAAAGCTAACTGGTGTTTTGCTAAGAACTGTCCTGATCATCTCCCCTTTTTACACGTAAGCACACACATGTGCTCGCACACACATCCAACTTAATAAATGTAGATTTTTTTTTAAAGCAAGTTGTTGATTTAAAAAATAATTATATACACCCACTCTTAGCTTTTCCCTTAAAGTAGCGTTTTTTTTTTTGTGTGTTTAACAGACGGCACAGAGCGATGGTCCCAGACTCACACTCTCTGAGGCAGTGAGCCAAGCAGCGAGGTCAGTCGGTGCCACACCTGTCACATCACCCAGTGCCTTACAGGAAGACCTTGAGAGACCAGAACTACAAGAGGCATACGCACAACAGGTATAATAAAGGCTAGTAATTAATAATAATTATGAGTCAACGTAGATAAAATGTCTCTATAGTACCTGGTAGGACTATATTACCTGTATATTTAGTATTGATCTGATCACCTTTGTTTACCCAACCTAATCATTAAGAACATTTCTATGTATTGATGAGATTACTCGGACATTTAACTGCGTAGAAATTCATAGGTTGTTTTTCAAAAAATCACAAAATTTACTTTAGAAATCTGAAAACATAATGCTATGCCTCCCACTTACATTCAAAATTTTAATTCACTAGGGCGATACTGATATATAAATTCAAATCTGTAACAAACATAAAAAATGGTGTTATCCAGGCTAATTTATTTTGAGGATTTTATTGAAAGGGTCACATCTGTTTAATTTTTTTATTCTTTACATTCTTAGATGAAGAAAGACATCAAACAACGAGTGAAAGAGGACCCCAATTTCAACTCTAGAAGGTTTCCCAACACACACACAGTCTTCTCACCCGACTCATAATCAGCATATATTTCTGCTCCATGACTCTCCTTCCTAAACTGCATGTATATGCTCTTTCTGGTTTCTTTTTAATTATTTGAGTATAAAGAAGATCTACAATTTTGAAACTTTCTGAAGGTTTTATGCTCTCTTATTACTTATGACTCTAGTATTAAAGTATTAGACAAGTCTGCACCATGGATTGTTGGCCAATGACCGTTTTGCTCCTGTTAATGAAAAGAACGAACAGCTGGAACTTTGAAAAGAAGGGAAAAGAAAAAGATAATGTCAAGGCTATAACCTGTATACGCCAACCATGACACCTTTCATTTCATAGATCCTGTCATGACACAATGCTAATTAAAATACTTCTTTATGGTCCACACGTCAACTGAACAAGTCCTTTTGTTCTCTGTGCCAAGATCATGATGAGTGTCTGTTTATAGAAGTATAATTTATTAATACTGAATACACCTTTTACTGATATTTAAGCATACATTGCACCTATATTTAATCGGTTTAAGTATAAACGTTTAATATTCATACACAGGTAGTTCCATGTAAATGGTCAACTTGGAGCTGAGTGCAAGGTTAAAAAAGCACAGGGATTAAAAAAAAAAAAAAAACTAAAATCCACGGTAAAAAGGTAACAATTACGTTTGGTTTAGTTTAAAGGAAAGAAATATCATGAAAAATACATGTAATATGTATTTTTTTTTCTGTTGTCCTTAAGAGAGTTAAAATTCAGGCTGGAGGAGATTCTGATTTAATTCTCTACTCTTCATTTTATTTGCTTAATAGTTAATCATGCATTATCTGTTCTCTGTATTCTGTAAAGGGCTGATTCAAACCTGTCCTATCCATAGCACATGCTTTACTTAAGTAACATGTACATACCAAAATAACTAGTATTTTAAGACTATAATAATTGTATTATATTCATGTCTTTATTATGTTTAATTTTCCTGCAGAAGTCTTCAACATTCAGTGTTTGATAAAATGATTGTGTCTTTAACAAAAATCTCATTAACCTCAAAAACTTTAATATCTTTTATATTCAGAAGTAGGATTTACCATCAGTGTGTTCGCTCTCATTCATATGTCGTCAGTATCACTGGAATCAGTGGAACTCTATAATTGCCTTCCAGATTTTTTCCCCATTTTTCTTTACTTTTCAGCTTGCCTGCTGTGTAATTCATAGAAGAAAGAAAAAAAATCAATAATGTGGAATTTTGACATTATGATTTTAAAATGACTAAATATTAAATAGCTTTGCAACAAAAACATAAGGTTCCTCTTTATTCCCTGATTTTAAGCAGTTTTAATTGTAAAAACTCTGTGGTGAGACAATGTAAAAGGGAAAAAGGGAAAGAACAAGTGTCCATCATTTTAGTCATGTTTATTTCTAAAGCATTTTTTTATTTTATCTACGATATTACACTGTTTACTATAAACAGGTTGAAGCTGTTGAAACACAGAATGAGTTTTTTTTTATTTTTTTTTTAACTGATCTAGTAATCAGCTAAATCAATACAAAAACATAAGGGCCAGAATGAAAATCAATAGTTGGAAGAGGCATTGTTTACAATCAGTGTAATTCAGAAGTGACAGATACAGTATACACAAATTGACTAAATTACTGTTTAGACCTCTATGGTTAGAGTGACTAATAATTAGGTATAATTATACAGATAAACATGATACTATTGTACACAATTTAAAACCAGAGGAAAGCAATGTACATCAGCTAATATATTTTAAATAGCAGTGGGGACAGCATACAGTATGTTTTTCAAAACTCATAATTGGAACTTTTTTTTTACCCCCACGATGTTCTACCTACAAAAACTTGATACTAACAATTTAAAAAAACTTAAAGTCCTTCATGATGACGATAAACATTACATCATACAAATCACCAGAGAGCACATTCAGTAATCATGTGTGTTTATCTGGTTGGTTAAGATTTCTGTGCAGTGACTCAGCCGTATCCAAATAAATGACGTAGCAGTTCCTGCTCATGTCCTGTTCAGAGTGCAACCACGTGGCCTCTGATAGTGTGACTGAGGTCAATTACCTGCGTACTGACTTACCTGAGTAAAAGCAGAGGAAGCTTGAACATGGGAAGGTAATGAGCAACTTTCACTGTTATAAGAAAAGAAATGTACATGTAATGTACAAATGTCTCCATTTGTTTTTAGTTACAATGCAAAAATAAAAAAACAATAAATGTTGAGCTTTAGACTTCACAGTCTCTCTTTATTATACTCTTATTATTAGTTTGGTGCGTTTCACTGGTTTATCAAGTCAGTCCAGTTTAACATCTTGCTCATGAGCCTTTTCCAGAAGAAGTCCATGTTCACAACATTACAGTACATGTACTGTACATATTTTAGCAAATTGGTTTAAACCAAATTCACTGTTCCTTATGACTACGAAACAATATTTTTCATATAAATAAGTTACATTTCCAACACACTAATAAAAGTATAATGCTAAAACAAAAGCTATTTAATTTAAAAGAATGCACAGTATTCGGTTGAATCACACTAAACAAAAAATATTTTGTTGTAGCACTTCATGATAAATATCAGCATATAAATCAACCATGTAAAATAGCATATTGATCTGTGATTATAAACACTGAGCAGCATCTTAACTAGGACTTGTATAAAATGAAAAAGACGTTCTTAAAGGAAAGCACGAGGATTTAAACGAGAGTCTTTTAGATTCCTATATCTGTAGGTTAGCCAAACACCCAGAATCTGAAATGATAAAAAAAAAAAAAAAAATCATGTCAGAAATTAAGCATAAAATAATTCATCATAAATGAGGCACTAAAAATAAACTTAAAATGGTCATCGTTCAGTAATAAGCATGTAAACTTAAACCCATGCTTAGAAATGTCATGGCTTACTTCTGTGAAACTGAAGAATAAACTCAATCCTCCCACAAAGTGCAGTACATCATCGGCATACGCCAGAATTTTTATAGAACAAGGAGTGCAGGTCTGAGTGCCAATACATTTCTGTAGGCAAGGGGAAAACATTACTATGCGAAAAAGCACATAATGGACAAAAATATATATACCACAGAACTGCTGAATTTTCTATAATAGGTTGATTAATTTTGAATAACAGCAGTTCTGACAGTATTTCCAGCTTCAAGGTTTATATTAATGTGCTCAGTTTAATACATTATTATTTACATAGAAACATCTTACACTTGTATTGCGTGTACTCCAAGCAAATTGAAAAAATGTGTATGATCATTGATATGGTGACGTTTTAACTCTCACAGTCCCAATGCTATATACATTTTAGTTATTAGCAAATGAGGAAATAGCTGCTGTAACCCAAGCGATAACGAGTTGTTTGTTTCACTATTGTTTCACATCTTTTTTATCATAACTGTAAATGGGTAAAATGTTCCATGTATCATTCGTTAATCAACACTGGCAAAATGCTAAGGTATACAGTAGGAGAGGAAAATGTACTGTTATTGAAAAGTAATCAACTCTGATACTTTCCATTACATCGCATCACACTAACACAATCACATTGATTTTCCTGTCCTGTTAAATTCCTTACCAAAAGCATTTGATACAGCCTATGTGTATGCGGGAGTATGCTCAACAATAAGCAAGCTTAATTAGGTTTGGTAGCAGCTTCTTCAATCAGACTCCATAAATGAAACAAGGCTACACCTACAGCTTGACATGTTCCGTTGTAGTTGACCTCAGAGAAATCACAACAGTCCAGTGATGTCTCTAAATCGACCCGGAACGTCTCAGTCTTATTCCATCCCATCTGCAGGAGTAATTTCTGCAAGAGAAGAGACCTCATAAACTAAACATAAACAAAAAATAACAACCCACACATACTGTATCATGATACTTGTAGATGTAATGCATCCATCTGTTTACTGTACCTCTTGGTCCTTATTGATAGACAGGCTTGCACATGCCACTGAGAACTGCACGATGAACACCATCAAAAGGACTAACATGTACTGTCCAATGTTAAGGATGTACACACGTATAAAACCAGACAAATGAACTGGATTGTGTTAAGTGAACAGAATCAGATACAATTATCGTTAACATTGTGAAAGACTCAATAAAAAACATGTTTATATAAGATTGTGTAATAGAAGATAAAAATCCTTTTTTTAAATAAACATGTCTGAAGGATACAAAAAACAAGAGGACTTGGTGATGCTTTATGGCTCCGCACAGACCCAACATTGCCACGAAGAAAAGAAAGACACCCACTGCGATGATGGCAGCGACCACACGAAAGCTGGAGACCATGTCGAGCCATTTTCCCCAGGCTGCTCCTGATATTAAGAGCAAACTCACCAACTGCATAGGGGTACAGTACAAAGATACGGTCAGTCTTCTTTTATTATTATTAGTATTCTTGTTAGCTTTAGAATTTCCTTTTGAAATTATTATTGTTAGTTTGGAATTATAAAATTATATCTATCTATCTATGTATAATTTTTGTTATTATTACAATAAATAATTACGAGTTTGGGAATTTCCTTCTTTATCAATAAAGTATCTATCTATCTATTATTATTAGTCAGGTCAAGGTTTATTTACTACTACTAATAATAATAATAAAATAATAAGGGTTAAAAATAACATACTGATTACAGTAAAGTTCCCTGTATGGCATAAACAAAAAATTTAACCTGCTGTAACTTACTTATTTTATCTTTAACAACTGTACATTAAATAGTCATAAGTACATAGGTTAGCATACATAATAATAATAATAATAATAATAAAATACTATAATACATGGAAAGGCGAAAGAGCAATCACAAACAAGTATAAAGTCCATTCAGACGCATTGAAATACCTTACTGAAACACACCCCATAAGTAAACACCACATCCTTCAACCAAAGCATGCTGTTTCATACTTTTGTCTTATACCTACCATGTAAAGAATGTTCAAGGCACAGAGAGTGTACTTCGAGCAAACAAATCCACCACACGCCATTTTAAATGTTTATTCCTGCTGTAAGTGAGGAGCTCCTGCTGTTCCTCCACGCACAGAGTGAAAGCAGAGGTAAAGCTGAGGGACTGCCCTTTCGTAACTGCCATCTGCGCAGGTGACTTGCGCTGATTGGCCCAGCACCACTAGTGGGCGGGACTTTCTGTTAATCATTTTAAGTCGAAACAACATGAATAACAATCTACATTATCCATATATTTGCTTTAAGATACAGATGCATGCAGATGCATCACTTGATATTGGGGTTACTCTTCTATCTTAGTATTAATGACAGGATTTAATTAATAACTTAAATTAAATAAATTTAATTAAATTCTTAACTTCTCAATTCTGGCTGCTACGTTAAGTTAAGAAATGTTTACTGTTTCTCCACTACCTCAACCCATCACCACAACACCTTATTATTATGT
>JAOTQY010000050.1:18080134-18101626 GCA_026413445.1 Dolichallabes microphthalmus
GTCATATATCCAAGCAGAACACTTCTTAAAAGACATTCACGCAAATATTAGGTGTATTGTAAGTCTATTTTTGAACCTTTATAATAATTTTTTATCCTGTATTGATTTCAGAAAACTTAAAATAAATAAAAAAACTAAATGTACACACTATTACTGGCGGAAGAACACGGCTAGAGAAGGAAAGGATTACAGAGGGCAAAGTCTTTATGTCACTGCTGTCAACTTTAATACAATCCACCGCTAGAGAGACAGACATCATTGAAAAAGTTAGAAACAAAAAGACAAAAAGTATATTTTATAGATAACAACCTATTAAAAATTCATCTAATAGTCTATTTCGCCAGGTGAACAGTTCCTGTTAGTCCTTACAATAGTAATTGGATACATTAATAAATTAGCGAATAATGTGCCTTAATACAGTTTCCACCAACATTATTTAGCAAAATTAAGCACTTAAAATTTTTTTCGCATCTTGTGCCAACATGTGAATTCCCTAAAAAAAAGCCAGTCTTTGAAAAGCGCAGGTGTTCATGAGATGTTAAGAATATGCAAATAAAGGTGGCGGTTATTTTCATGTAGAGATCTTTACAACAACAACAAAAAAGAAAACAACAAACTAATTAACCAAACTCAGCTACTAATTATGGCTAGAGCATTGTATATCAAATTTAGGAAGTTAGGAAGACCTGTTTAATTTTAGGTGACACCCAGGCACCACATCTCCAAATGCAAAACAAATACAAAGCTTTACTCAAATGAAAAACGCTGCTCTGGCTACTTAGGCACATAGCAACGCAAAATGTTTGCGTCATGAGTAATGATGTCGGTCGGTGTATAAAATGACACACAACAGGTACGGATAACGCACAACGCGAGAAGACCATCGGCTTTTGTACGCTTTCTTTTCATCATTTGCTGCATAACAGGTGAGCCATTTACGTCCTACTGTACAATTCTATTTCAACTGCTGAACTCTAAAGTATTAACTTTAACACAATTAGCTTTCAACAAAAGAAGCAGCCGGGTGTTAATTGATCTAATGATTTTGATAATGATTTTCATTTTGAAAAAAATAAACAACAAAAAAAAAACAGGCTGCTTTTTGTAAAGTTGTAAAACTTTAAACGAAATGAATTATTCAGAAACCTTCACAAGTCAAATGTTTTACTGAATGTTTAGTACATTAATTCATTTATAGTTATAGTCCACAGACAATATTTTTTATTATTATTATTTTAGTGGAGACATTTCGATCCTAAAAATTTAGCACAGGTATGTAAAGTATATTGTGCGAAATTTGCTTTCAAAGTTGTATTTTGTGTAAATTTAATTTAAATCTTAAAAACACCAGAAAACGTCATGAACATTTAATTGTAAGTGCAGCTTCTCAACATTAGTACCAGTATAGGAACGTTTTAGACTTTAGATCAGTAGAAAGAAACCTTCTGTAGCTCCCAAACTATACTGTACTGTACTTCATGAAAACAAGCAAAAAGATGGAGAGAGAGGAGGAGATTTTGTTTGTTTAAATCTCTTTAAATTATGTATATAACTATATGTAATAAATATGTTAGAATTATAATGCTTATAATTAATTATGATGAAAATAGATGAAAATTACTTTATTTGAAAATTTCTAATAAATGTCAAATCAAAGGGCAAATTCTAATTCACCTACTAAATTATAAACTAAACTTTAAAATGAAACACTATAAAATTCTAAAAAGAAATGTGTAAAATTCCTAATTCTAAACACTAATTTAGAAAGCCCAATCTGAAAGCAAGAAGGAAAAAAAATCGTATTAAATTGCTATTCATATTATTACGCCTAGTAATGAAACAGCAGAAAATCATTAAATGTATTGCCACACCACAATTATTACGTATAGTGTACATGTTTAAAAAAGGTTGGACACACTTGTAGAACTTTCTACACAAAAAACTTAAGATCCTAGACAGTAGTCTTTGGTTTGTGCATGTGGGCGACCCGTTTCGGAATCAAACCACAAGCTTTTAATAAGCTTCAAACCCAGACAATGGAATTTTCCAGTGGAAAATTATATTCCTGAAGGATCTACAACCAAAATAAATAGACTTTAGGCTTTTAAATCTAAGTGAAATTGACAAGATCCCCTTTTGGACTGTAGATCCAGTGATGTTCAGAGTACGTAAGTAAGGGCAGCATTTTGTAGAGTTCCTGTTGTGCGAGGTTTTTTTTTTTTTTTTTTTTTTTTCCTGTATGAAATGCGTTCTTACAAAGATGGGCTTTAAAAATTTATTTGGAAACTTACATGGAAACAATATACTCAGGTATTAATATTGCTGAAAATGTTAAACCATTCCTTTTTAAGCCATTTTTTTGAAAGTTAATTTTATCTTGAAATGTATTTAAGTGTCAGGATTAACTGTCTTTGCTGTAACGGTCAGAAAATCATCTCCTTTTTTGTTTGTAAATAGACAGTTTAAAATTCAATCCTTATTCTGTTCAGGATCACTGTTGTCATGACGTATGATAGAAATGTCTTCCCCATTGTGAGGGGTAAGAAAGGACGATGAAACCCTTTTTATACCAGTAATTTAGACAACGGCAGACAATAGAGTCAAACATTAGTTTGAGTAAAGCATTTACTTTGTGTAAATGTAAATGCTCTACTGTTGCATTTACATCACTCGGAGTTATCTTTATTCTATTTATTTTTCCTTGATATTTAATTCCTGATAATTAAGTTATCAGTATCCCAACCTTGTCACTTTGTATATTACCCATCATTTTAATCGGAATCATTAACAAAACCATGTGTGACCGCAAAGCAAAATTCCAAAAAAGCCTCAGCAACAACTCTGCATCATTGTACAAAGGTGTAAAAACCAGCAGGACAGCGATCACCAAACCTAAGCATGCTTTCTCCACAAATCATTCCCTATGTAAAGTCCGTGCTCTAAATCTTTGTTTTATTCTACAGGCCTAAAGGAAGAACAAGATGGGGCTCAGCATGGCAACGTGTCTACTGCTTTTGTCAGTAATGCTTAACATTGAAACGGTGACCTCCGGCAACGCAACCAACACAACCAACAGCACCACTACGCCTACTACCACTAAGACAACCTCTCTCACCACTGCCTTGCCAGCAGGTTCTGCATTGGGCGCTGCAGCAGGCGCTGCTGCATTAGGCCCTTGTGGAAATGCATCCGCTGCAGCTCTGTTCAGCAGTTTCCCCTCCTCAGGTGGAAACTTTATGCTCCTTTTCACAACGTCAATCGTCTTCTCCATGGCAATGCTGATGAATTAGTGGACACAATCCACCTATCTTTCACTCCGGCTCAGCGGCTAATGCAGAATGAATCGCCTATTGTTTGAATTCAATAACCGAGTAGTTTGGGTTGATGGAATCCTATTTTTTTTTCTTCTTTCTGAATTATAACACCATATGATGTATACATGGGCTTCTGTTTTCCTGTAATAGCTGTTATGTTATCGATATATAATTTGCAAGATCTTTGCACTGTTTACCAAACAAAATAACTTAAGAGCGCTGTAATTTTAAGCAATATGTATTTCAAAACAAGATCAACAATCCTTCCTTTCTGCTTAAGGGACATGAAGGCTGTAAAAAAAACTAAGGAACTTTCTATGGATTGCTAGTCAACTTGAACCAAATTAACAGGTCTACAGCACTTTAATGTAGACTTTAATGTAAATCGATGTAGATTGTTGTAAAGTTTGTGTAGATTAAAATTCTATCTGTACAATTATCTCAAACAAAATCTGTTTGTTTATTTCAGAAGGACTTATCACTTCTATACACTAAACTTCAGTTTAAAGATGTAGGTACTGTACATGGACCAAAATCAAACACTGAGTAAAAGAGGCTGATGCAAAAAAGAAAAGAAAAAAACTCTTTCTCTCATTCTTAAAAGTAATAGTATCTAAAGCACCAGAAGGGGGAGAAAGAGATCTAGGAACATTTCTGAACTGCTGATAAGCAAGTGTGTCATCTGTCTAGCATCTGTCTAGCATCTGTCTAGCATCTGTCTAGCATCTGTCTAGCATCTGTCTAGCACTTTATTATTTTGATTTGCCAAAAGTACCTTATTTTCTAGGAATAATAGAAAATATAGTTAAAAAATATGTAAATACCACTGAAAAACTAACTTTAAATGGTCTCTGACATAGACTGTAAAAACTTAAAGGTTAATTTAAACAATCAACGTTTTCTTAAACCAGAAATGTAATCTGTGACTAAGTTCTCTCCCATTCATCAATTTCTTCTTTTCACCTACATAGTGAAGATTTGAATCAAAAGCTTAGGTTTTGATCATGATTCCTGATACAAAACTAGTTTATCTATTTCTTTCATTTCAAGCCGACCCAAATGATCGTCCAATGCAAAACCAAAAAACAAAACTTTAATCAAATGAAAGTGCGTCAATCCCAGTACCCATGTGCAAAACAAAGGGCATGCATCATGTAGTATGACGTGTCCTGAGGTGACGTCATTAGCATTATAAAGTACCAAAAGACGATGCACATGGCACAGAGGGCAACACAACTTTTGTTTTTGCTGTAACAGGTGAGCAACTATCATACATCATGACAATAGTGATCCTGAACAGAATAAGTATTGAATTTTAAACTGTCTATGTACAAGAAGCTAAATTCGGGGACATCTGTAGCTTGATTCTGATCATAAGGAAAGATTGAATGTTGTGCTTTCATTTTATTTAGGGATTTTTATTACAAAAGGGAATTAAAGGTATAAACATATAATATAATATATAGTATAAACATACAATGGTTGTATGCTTTTTTTTATAACTAACTCGAACAATAACAGTTAACCACATATAATTACATTTCTTGCAAAAAAGTCCAGAAATGTAAGAAATAGTAGGAAATGTAGCTTTTGACGCTTACTATGTTGTTAATTTTATATAGACAGTATAAAGATACAATAACTTAACAAGAATATGTATGCATATAATAATTTATATTAAAAAACTTGGTTAAAATTAAACTAATACAGGTGAAGTTTGTGGAATTTATTTACTACAAAAAGTTCCCAAATTCTAATTCTTAGCTCATGTCTAACGGTTTGGATAAAAAATAAATAAAATAAAAGTATGTGTCTATTAATTGTATTAGTATTATCAGTTACAATAGGGTCAATAGTTTTTTTTTCCTTTCAATATCTTAATAAAAACTGCACTAAATCTGAAGCACATTAGGTAGTTTTAAGGTACAACACCAACTTATGTAGCTTGAATAACTAGAATACCCTAGTTCATGTAATCTACCATTTATGTGCAGGAAAAAAAATACAGTGCAAAAAAAAAAAAAAAAAAAAAACACAGTATCTTTTCAAATATAGGAGGAAAATCATTATAGATAGAACTTTGTAGCAGGGTGATTTTGGATCTTACTAATAAATTATTTAACTGAACTATTAGTTAAATTTTTGGTAAATTTTCTGTTAAAAATATTATTAAAGTGTATGATTTGCTCATATCATAGGCTTCATTTATTTCTGTTTCATTTGGCACAAAATGGCGAGTCTCATGATGCACTGCCGTGTTTCCTTATCAACAGTGCGCGCCATTAGCAAAGAAAAATGGTGTAGCGTACTTTAATTACTGCCTGAAATCAATGCCATAAATCATTGTACCTCATTCTACAGGCCTGAAGAAACAACAAGATGAGGTTCAGCGTGGTGATCGTGGCTATAATGTGCAGCTTGGTGGGACTGGGGCTTTGTGGTTCAAACGGCACCTACTCAGGCAACAATACCTACCAATCCTCTGGATCTTTGGGCTCTGCTGGAACTAATGTGCAGTCATCATCATCATCATCATCATCACCATGCAACGGGGCCCAGTCCATTATCTTTACCTCTTCAGGTGGAAATGGTCTGCTCATTCTTCTCACTATCTCCATCGGCCTTTTCATTCCGCTGCTGATGAAATAGCAGCTTGGATACAAACCGGCTGTCTTTCACACCAACTCAGGATGTAACGAATGCTCCATAACCTCACATCATCTAATCAGAATCTAATAACTGAGTAGACTGGGTGGGTGGAATGCTTTTCTGAATTATACCACAACATATAAATTTGTCATTTCCTTTTCTTCTGTAACAGCAAACTGCTTTCATATTGCTGGTATTTATTTCTTGGGTCTTTTCACTAAATGTTCACATGCGATAAAGGATTAAGACGGCTGTAACTGTTAACTCATTATTGCTGCTTATTAAAAACAAGTCCACTACAATCAACATGAGAGCATTCTACGGGGAACTTTCTATGGAGCATGGCTGGTCTACTGAACAACCATCCACAAAAGCGCATCCGAAAAGATCTCGGCAAACGTCACGTAAATTGATCTAGATGGTTGCATTCTTGCCGTACAGATATGACCATGGAAATGTTGGTTATTACAAAAGAATGAATGCATAATAGCTATATATTTTATTTCATGTTAAAGAATATGTAGATTAAACAAAATCTGGATTAAAAGCAGACAAACACCAGACACACCAATAGAATGGGGGCAAAGCACAAGATGAACAAAGGTAATCTGTAGAAATGAAAATGATAAACAATTTGTTGATTTTAATATATATATATATTAATCTATTGTCCTCACCATTCTCTAAACCTTCAAATGACCTCATACGAATCTAACTGAACTGATCTTACTGGGTTAATGGAATCCTTGTTTGTATTCCTTTCTATATTTTGTACTTTTCTGTAACTGAAACTGACTACAATATCAATAGTCTTTCCATAATATTTCTTACATCTTATCTCATACTTCTGGGTTTTAGTCTTGCAATATTAGCATGGAATAAATCTTACTTTGAAATAAAGGGTCTTATAACTCTGAAACTCACTGTCCTGACATTCTTTTCCAATCTTCTGAAATCTACAGCTTCAGTTCTTGTTTTAATCAATATCTCATACTTCAAGATCTTAAGTCTGCTGGAAAATGTACTAGAGTAACAGAATATTCTCATCCATTACAACTTTATTGCTGTAAATAGTTGCTTTTCCATCCTTCCTTCCTACCTGTAGAGCATTTTTGTTCGTTCTATGAAATGATACACAGCCATCTCTAACTCTTAAACTAAACAATTTGTGCTTCTTGACAAAGCAGGTAAACTATTCTACAGGGCATGGGGGAGAACATTTAAAATCCTAGCTAAATGAAACCAAAAACTGAGGTCACATAATTTGATCCACTTTTATTTGATCCACCTTTTAGAAACATGAGGCAACATATGATGCAGAAGTGCATAAAAAAATTAAAAAAAGATATTCAAAATGAAACCAACGATTCTGAATAAACAACTTCAGTGCATATTTAGCAAGTGAAACTCAAATTGGGCTGGGTCATGACATAAGTGACGGTTTATTGTAAAGATCTTTGCAGTTTCAATACAGTTTTTAATACTGTGAAAATAAGACAAGAAATATGGCATATCTGTCATATAAACAAAAACAAATTACTGTAAAACCTACATTTGGATGTAAACCATCATATGAACTCACGTTTGCCTGTATAAGAAGCTATCGAGCTACCATTTAAAAACTCTTACCTGCGGGTGATGTAGTAGAAGACGGGGTTGCCGTTCTTGGATGTTCCTGCCTGGTAGAAAATGTTGAGGGTTTTCAATGCTTTGAACTCTTCTTTTTCATGGACCTGGTGCCTGGTAAGAAAAGAGCGAATTATTTACGGGATTACCTGCAACTCTATAATCAGGATGGGATGCTACAGATGACTTGAAAAAAAAAAATCAAATAAATAAAAACATTTTAAATAAGCCCTTTAACTTTTTTTTATCATTATTATTTTAAAGTCATTTTTGCGAACGCAGCAGCATTTTGTGTGAACCCAATCAAACAATATTATCAAATTTAATTACACACTGCCTCAAGATTCTCTATTGCCACTATGCAAGTACAGCGAAATTAAAGCAATTCGTGCAGTGCAACTCTAATTATAACGTACATTACAATATTTATTTTGTGCAGCCTCAATAATACAAATTATGCAACCAATGTTCACTTATATATGCATTATATGTATAATAATAATAATAATAATCAGCCAATTACATCATAAATAAATGATAAATATTTATAAATACTTGCAAAATGTAAACATTATACACAAGCAAAAATCAGAAAAGTAAACATGCAGATTGTAGATAATGTACAATAGCTACCTGAGCATGATAACGAATTCGCTAAGCGTGTTCTATTTATGTGTGCGTATTTTTAGGTTGAAGTTCATCAGCATTTGATTCTTTCGTGGTAATAGAATAAGTCTATTAGTATAAGGAGAAATGGGCCAGAAACATTTGCCTGATTCCGTTAATTTAAACAGATGATGTACAGAATGAGACGGCGCCTTTAAGATATAATCTGCCCTTTGTGTGTTCTATAGAATTCCCTTAAGAAGAGCAGGGAACAGCCAATGATGTTCTGTGCAGATTTGATCACCCTCTGGAAGTACTTGTACCAGATGGAAATACGCTAGATCAGCACATTCTCAATAGTGCAGCAGTAAAAAGATATTACCAGGTTATCATGCTGATGTTTTTCCTTAGAATCCTGAGAAAGTAGAGTTACTGGGCCTTTTTAACTACAGTTGAGGTGTTTTCGGTCCAAGAAAGAAGCTCTGTAATGTACGTGCCTAGAAATTTAAAGGCTGGGACTCTCTCCACACATGTCCCACTGATGTGCTGTTAATACGGAAGTCTATGATAATCTCCTCTTTTTTTCTGATATTTAGAACCAGGTTGTTTACCGCGCAATTATTCAATCAGTATTTGGATTTCATCCCTTTGAGCACCGGCAAATTTTATGATGGTGATAGTAGAATAGGTTGGGGTACAGTCATAAGTATAGAGGGCATAGAAAAGTGGGCTCAGCACACAGCCTTGTGGAATGCCTATGCTGTGTGTTACGTGGAAGAAGCATACGAGACCAACCTGAACGTATGTGAACGATTGGACAGGAAAACCTTGATCCAATGGCAGAGAGATGAAGAGAAGCCTAGGTTCACCAATTTGTTTACCAACCTGTCAGGGAGCACACACATAGTTCACCCTTTCCTCTAGAAGAAGAGCTGCGGTCTGTAAAGCTATAGTTATGGCATCTTCTGTGGACCTATTAGCTCTATACTATTCGCCATTTTTATGGATCAAAAGTTTTTGGATTAATGGCTTTGACATATTGTTGTTGTCTGCCGTAGATAACTGGGAGATAATGTGACTATGCAGTACTCAGGGCTGATAGTGGAAAAAATTCCTGAGCCTGAACTTTTTTTCCTTGCCCCCGAGGTGAGTAGGGCTGGGGGTACTATGTACAGTATCTCACAAAAGTGAGTACACCCCTCACATTTTTGTAAATATTGTATTATATCTTTTCAAGGGACAACGCTAAAGATATGAAACTCTGATAGAGTGTAAAGTAATCAGTGTACAGATTGTATAATGGTGTAAAGTTGATGTCCCCTCAAAATAACTCAACACACAGCCATTAATGTCTGAACTGCTGGCAACAAAAGTGACTACACCCCTAAATGAAAATGCCCAAATTATGCCCAATTATCCCTTTTCCCTTCCTGTTGTCATGTCACTCCTTAGTGTTACAAGGTCTCAGGTGTCCTTGGGGAGCAGGTGTGTTAAACTTGGTGTTATCGCTCTCACACTCTCATCTTCTTCTTCTTTGTCTTTCGGCTGTTCCCTTTCAGGGGTCGCCACAGCGAATCATCTGCCTCCATCTAACCCTATCCTCTGCATCCTCTTCTCTCTTAATTCCTCTCATATCACTGAAATTTTATGTTGATAATTAGTAATGTATATATTTTTTATTATTAAAAAATAACATTTCTTGCTATTTAACTGTTTATTTTCCATTCAATGTTTTCCTTGCTTGAAACATGAGTTTTATTAGCTGTAAAACCTGATATCTTGGCATAAGAAAACATTTTGAATATAGTTAAATCCACTTAAAAAAAAAGATTACAACAAACCAAATATAATGTTATTAAATATATATTTAGTTAAATTGTTACTAAACTTTCAAGCAAAAAAAAATATTGTTTTATTTGGCTGATAATTTTGCTAATTTTTTAGGAATTTATTTCTTGAAAATGCAAAACTATCTGTCAGTAAATTAAGAAAGTTTTGATTGCAATTCTAGTAATATTTGACCAGAAATAAGCTTATTGATATTATATTTGGTTTGTTTTAACCTCTTTTTAAGGAATTTTAGATCGTTTGGCTAGATACAAGTATATTTCACTCTCTAAGGTGTTATTTTTTTGCCTTGTAGTCACATTATTTAAATGTTACCTACTGCTTTTAGACTTTTATTATAAGTGAGTTTCTCTGTCAATCTGTCTTGTTTTGTTTTCATTTCCAAATACAGTGTAATACGTCAAAATAGTCGTCACTGGTCGTCTGTCATATGGTTCGGCTGTAATAGATGGTAGCGATTAAGTCATCAAACTGTGGTATATTCTTTTAAACAATTTGTAGTCTATAATTTAAATTTTCTTTCTTTCTTTTTCCTCCAGATCAGAATGAACAGATATTAACATTAAATCTAATCATGTATATAACTGATCACATCACTATGTACCCAATCCTTATAAATATGTCTTTATAAATATGATCAATCCGGGAAATTGCGCAGCTATCAATTTTGCATCATCTAGTGAAGAGAAATGACTTTCTGTGCATACATTGTTGTCATTTTTGTGGTGTAAGCGCTACGGTGTAACAGCCCGTGACCAATCCATAATTAAGGAGGATTTCATGTCTAACATGGTTTAAATCAAGTCAGCACATTTAATCTCATCTACAGGGCAGATTGAAATGCTTTTCTGCTCCAAACTGTAATTAGTTATATTTCAAGGGGGTTTAAGTGCCCACATGTGTTTCTCATAAACATTTCATATCTACGGTTTATTCATTTCGCTCAGCGTCGAGTTTGTACCAATCACAGCCTAGAGTTATTTATTTTATTTCAGTGTGGGTTTCTGTTGATATAAGAAATATATTCTAAATTTAGTGTGTGTGCGTGTGTGTTGAGTTAATAATAATTCTCAGTAAGAAACGGTGGAATTATTAATCTACAATCATTGTAACTGAATGCTCATCCTTTTGTGTTTTGCAGGCAGTTGATGTTATCCCATGCCCAAAGGAGAATCAAGAACTGCTGCTAAAGACCAGGAACTTCATCCAGATATCTGTACTGGAATATCGCCGGCAGAAATGCGCATTATAATATTAGATATACAGAAACTAATCCTGCTGTTAAGTTTATGAATCATAATGTGGCTTGATACAGTATAATACTTCCATTTTTCTGCAGACCAGTGGGACAAGTTTATCTGAAACCGAGGAGATTGTGAAGGTTTTGGAGGAGACAAGACATGCCCTTTTGTATCCGGTTGTTATTGTATGGGTAAGTACTGTACCTGTTCACATCAGTGACTGCTTAATACGCACCAATGGTTTGTAGGAATTAATGTTTTAACATACGTTGCTTTGTGAATCCTGAATATTACATCCGAGCCTTCTGGGTAGAACTATTGTACGTCCAAAAAGTATGATGTTATATTAAATGACGTCTAGTTTGCATGAGTTCTCACAGCTTAAAATAATGTTCCACGTTGTTTGCTGGAAATTGTGCAGGACTGCTAATCCATAATGTACATAAACAGAAGTTTTTCGTCACCTTTGTAGCCAGATGGCAGCAAAAGGAGCTGGAAAAAACCCTGGCCAGTTTGGAGGCTGGTAGTTTTCCAGCAAGTCTACCTCAAAACAAATCTGTCTTAATCTTTGGAAATGCCATCTCATTGAAAGTTAATTAAATCCCTGCTGTGATTTGTGAACGGCCTCTTAAACGTGTCTTGAAAACACACCAACCATTTAAATGTGACCGTGAAGCACAATGCCAGCAGATCTAAGGCTTGGAGAATGCAAGTGTGCATGTGTGTGTGTGTGTGTGTTCTCATTACCCTTTTGTTTGCACAGACATGGCATGTGCTTGTCATCACTTCAGCTTTTCAGCGGGTCATGTGACTGTTGGCAATCTGACTGGCCACTTGACCTTTGACTCCAGAGGAAATATCAGACATACTCAATTCCCTGACTCAATGCATGCGTTATGACTTTGTACAATCCGATTCCTCTATTATTGAAATTGAGTTGAAATCATTCTTCATCTGTGAACCAACTCGAATTTGAATAGTCGCAGTGGTGGTCCAGGATTGTTTGCAAAGTTATTGCATAGCGATTGTCGTTAGGACCTGACCACCATCAGTTTTCTTTGCAAAACCAAAGGACATGAATGTAAAATGCTTAATCAGTTTCATGGTAGTGGTAAAATCTCCCTCCAGTAAACATCCATTTTTTAATTGTGGTGTCATTTGGGGTTCCTCTGTTAGTCATTGCCCATAAGATTGAGTACAGATGAGCACTAGTCGTTCATAAAATCTGACATTTTAAGAAGAGCAGCCAGATTTTTACAAGACACAGCAAACAAAGAGTAGAGCTCATGGAAAATGCAGCAGAAGTTTCAGTCACAGAATCCCAAAGCCCGTGTCAACGGCATACTTTGAGTTCGCAATTGGGTGCAGTGGAAACTTTACTGAGCATTTTAATTGCAGACTTTGAAGTGGTTCTGCTGTTTACACGAGCACCCGGCTTTCTGAATAAGAGGAGGATACTGTTGTACATGCTGAAATGCCTTCTGCTGGAAGATGGATTATGGTCCAGACACAGCAATCACTTATTTGTATTCTTTGTTGGTGGGAATTCTCATTAACACATGGTTGTTTGTCATCCTGCCTCGTTCAATCACCAGATACTGAGTGTGTTTAAATAACGCAGTTTTTTTTTCACGTTTGTTATTGTAGGAAAATAAGTACGTGTAGCATAGTAACCCTGCCTTTTTTAAAAAGTTCTCTTCTGTATGTCTGTAGGTTCATTTATGCGTATCGGATGATGCATTGGGTAGCCGAAAGAATGACGAGCTGACTGCCATCATGGATCTCTCTACGAAGTTCAAACGGGGCAATGTTCTACTCTACAGTGTGCAAGTTTTTTACTCCAAGGTAGGCTGGATTTTATCAATTACATATTAAAATCACTGCAGGAATGGCTCTTTTTATATAGAGTAGACATGTTCGGATTCTTCACTCCGAGATGCAGACTTACTATTCGATTTTAATCATGAAGCAGGAATCGTTATTCATATGAACTTGTATAACAGACCTGTCAAGTTCTTGAATCTGTTCAAGTGACAGCTAAAAGCCAAATTCACATTATAAGCCTCATTAATCTGCACAAAAAGTGCCTTGGTCTATATACTGTACACAGGCACTTGTGTGATATATGATTGTTGAAGTGATTGTTGAGAAGCTTTCCTGTGAAGAGATCTTAGTGTGGCGGCACGGCGGCTTAGTGGTTAGCACTGTCGCCTTGCACCTCCAGGATCCAGGTTTGATTCTGGCCTCTGCGTGCATGGAGTTCACATGTTCTCGCATGCACATGAGTTGTGCATGGGTTTCCTTCGTGTACTCCGGTTTCCTCCCATGGAGGAAGTCGAATTAGACATACAGATTAGCCTAATTGGCGTCCCCCAAATTGTGAGTGTGAATGCGCATGTATGTGTTTGTGCATGCATACAGTATGTGTGTGCCCTGTGATGGATTGGCACCCAGTCCAGGAATAGGTTCCAGGCTTCCCACGACCCTTGTATGCAGGATAAAGCGTTATAGATGATGAGTGAGTAAGTGAGATCTTTGTGTTTTGGAAGGAGTCTCCAGTGTCAGAGCTTTGTAATGAAAACACAGGAAAGTCTTTGTGCTTTATGACTTCTCAAAACATGTGACTAGCTGCATTTTTGAATTAGTAACTTCAAGAAAGAAAGGAGAAAGAGAAGCTTGGAAAAGAAACTACTCTTTATAACTGCTGTAACAGTTTTGTGAATAATCCTTGGAATATAAGATGTTGTTCTTTTATACATAAAAAAAACCTGTAATTGTTGCCAAGTTGCCATTATTTAAGAGGACTAAGACGTGTTTTAAAAATGACCTGAAAATAATCAGCTTTTGGATGGGAACCCGATATGTGCTTCATGTCAGAGTTGATAATTTTTTTAAATCACATTTTCTGGTGTTGTGTTCCATCCAAAAACAGGAGTTATCATATAACCGGGATGTTTCTTGGACATGAAGTGACCATGCTGTTGTGCATGGGAAAGTCCATATCACATCACCCGGGCCCTCGAGAGTGTTCGAAGCTGCTCGTGATTAGTTAGGTGTCTTTAGACGGAGACTGAGCTGGCCAAGCTGTACTGTACGCCTGTGGAAGGCAGTGCCCCCGCTCTGTGTGACGTCAAGGTGGAGCGCATTTAAAAACGGCTCCACCCTGCATTTTTCATCGGGAGGCTTGCGCTATCCTTCCGTCTGTGAGCATTCCTCAGTCCCGAGTCCATGTGCGCTATCGCGGTTTTCCTCATTCCAACTGCAGTCTTATTTTGTAGGAAGGTCAGAAAAGGGAGTGGACAGAGATGATGTGCGCTCGGCACGATGGAACACATTGCGAGCCCTTCATCGCATGCAACAGTGTAAGGGTGTAAATCCTTCATGTAGGCCCAATAATAATGACCGTGATTCGTCCCAGATGCTTCTCAATCATAGTTTCGTGCCTCTTTATTTTGTTTATATTTTTTTGTGCCATTTTATTTGCGAACTGGTGTCTGCGTCTTATAAACTATGCTCTGAAGTGATCATGAGAAGGATGGAGAATATAACATAGCAGACAGAAAAACAGTCGAATACTCTTTCATGAGAACTGTTAAAAGACAATCCACAGCGCTTTTTCCATCGAGCCAAATGCTTACAGACGAAGCTCTCCAGTCCATGAGATGCCTCGCTGTTTTCCATCACATATTTGATAAGGATTACGAAATCCCTTTAAAAAATAAATAAATATATTTTTACAACATTTCAACAGTGCGTTCTCAGCAAGATTTGTAACGTTTCAAGATTCATATTCATGTATCAGCAGCAAGATCTTCTCTCTATTGGCTTAATAATTAGACTCCGTGACATTTGGTATACAGCAAAATCATTTAATACTTTAATAATCTTGTGTTATCAAGTTTTCTGTGTGTCTTCCGTATTCTTGCCGTGCCAAATATCTTGTTGATGATTTAAATAGATTAAAATGTTTCACATTTAAGCGTTAACCAACTTCAGCCTTCAACTTAAACTGGCCCCTCAAAAAAGAAAATGAACGTGGTTAGAGCAAAAAGCTTTCCAGAAGCACATTGGAAGACATCTTGACATTTTGTACTTTCTGCCAAATAGCTTACCAATGTGTTAAATCACTTCTGAGTGTTGAAATAAGAAAATGTAGTTGGTTCTTTTTTTTTCTCTTTAATATGGCCCTATTATGCAAAATTAACTTTTTGGTCATTTTTAGACATCCTGATGGATATCAGAAAAAAAAAAAAACATTCCTTGCTGAATGTCGTTTTCCTTTTTTATGTATGGGCCAGTGTTTATAAAGCAAATCGGATCTCCCTCCTATTGTGACCTCACATACATAGAGAACCTCCCCTTAATCAATGCTCATCTCTGCCCACCTCTACTCAACTACAAGCTCAATTAAAACTCTTAAAACTCAAGAAAAAAAAATTATATGTGCTTACATAAAAGCCTTTCTAACGGCAATGCTTCAGACTTCAAGCTGTGTATTTGGATTTTCAGATATGTCAGCTGGAACAAAGGTTATCATCACTTTCATACCAGAATATGTGAGTGAAATTGAAAAAATGTAGAACTCACAAAATGAGCGTATTATTGTTATTTGATTATATAAACCAGTGTTTTTCAACCTTTTTTGAGCTAAGGTACATTTTTAATTGAAAAAAATCACAAGGCACACCAACAATCGAAACTGTAATAAAATTTTACTCTGTAGCCTATATTAACAATATACAGCCGTTCTTATCGAAGTGTCCTGAACAGGAATCAAATAAACACAAAGAAAAAGTATTTTTTGATCTTTCATATTTCTACCTACTCAGTGTGAAACCTGGGCCTGTTTGCATGAACACAGAGCTGATATCCTGGCAGGAATTGAAGAAAGACACACGAAACTCTTCCTCAACAGCTCTTATTCTCTCTCTGTTTTTAGTTTTTATAGCAGTCAGGGTTGAGACGCTCTATCACTAATACCCCTATCTCACCTATGCGGTTTCGGCGGTGGCCGTAAGTAAGGTTCGTTATGATTCACCGCAAGTTTTTGGCGCTGTGAGTACGTTTTCATCTTTCTGCGTGAAAAATGAAACATGTTTAATTTTTTTGACGGTCCTCGCGGAAGTTTGCGGACCATGCAGAACTTCGCGGAATGTCGGCGGGCAATCGCGGCAGCTGCAATGGCATATTATTCGCAGACTTATAAGTTTTCAAAAAATGTTTTAGACCAATTAGGTGAAATTTTATAATTTCCCACGGCACACCTGATGATCTCTCACGGCACACCAGTGTACCCGCGGCACAGTGGTTGAAAAACACTGATATAAACAACCAAAAAACAACCATAGAAACATGTTAATGTTTGTATTTGTGTTTCCCTTTTTTTGCTCAGTCGTGTTCGGAGAAGTTTGTTAAAATCAACTAAAATTAATTTGCCTCCGAGTGGCGCAGTGGTAAAGTGCTCGCCCTATGATCCGGAGATCGCTGGTTCGAACCCCGGGTGATGCTGTAACCTCTCACAGCCGGAGGCCTAGAGAGAGCTGATTGGTCGAGCTCTCTCAGAGGGGAGGGATGAGAGGTACTTGGTGCTCCCACAAGCCAATCAGGGGCGTCTGTGAGCTCGCTTAAGCGGAGGGAGTGGATAGCGCTGTTCCTCCGAGTGTGTTACGCCGCCCCCAACGGTGCGTGAGTGAGCAGTTCGGAAAAAATGGTCGGTGACGACACGTGGGTCGGAGGAAACAAGTGGGCGGTCTGCCACCCTCCCGACTGAGTGGCGGTAGGAGCTTAATGTGGGAGCCCCCTAGTGACTGGGAGGAATTGGACACGATTAAATTAGGGGGGAAAATCGGGGTAAAAATTTATTTAAAAAAAAAAAAATCATTATCATATTGCCTATTTTGTGCTGAAAAAAATATGTCACTCTACAACAGCAAAACAAATAATGGCATAAAGCTTTATGGGGTTCAAGTTAATATGGCCAAATTCGCCTTCTTCAGCTATTATGTGGGGTTTTAACTTTTATATCACTCAATATTGAGGATGTCATTGTGAAATTTAAGCCATTGCATATATTTCTTTCCTTATTTTGTCTGTCAGATGGGAAAAGCTTGAAAACGTTTGGGAAATGCTTAATAATGTCCTGAACGTTTCCGGTCCCCGAATTCTGATTGGATAGAAAGATGGACTTTCTTAAAGGGACATTTGGGAGGAGTCAGTTTTAGCAAAATTTACAAGAAAGCAGGAAAATGTACAAGATTTTGAGATTTTCACCAATTTACGTTACGAATTTACGTTTTGAAGACTTTAAAGGTCACATATTATACTCTTTCCTAAACATGTTCGCATAAGATTAAACTCTCCCATTAATTGATTCTATATTAAGCATAAATATTCACCTAAGTTATATTGTAATAATTATGTAGATCACCTGACACAGTGTGTGCTTGAATTTCATTAGGAAGTCTGTTTAATTCCTGCCTGTGGTTTAGCTTGCTAGCTAACTTGAGTGCCATAGGTTCAATTCCTGCATATTATTAGAAAATCATACCTTTACTAGTGTGTGTAGCGTTTGGCTTAGTTGTATTTTGTTAAGGTTCTGAGCTAGAAGGTTGTGAGAAATCGTAGGACCGTCATAGAGCTAAAGGTCTTTGTCTAAGACTATTAACCCTCAAGAGCTTCAACTGAATTCATTTTTTGACTTTCTCTTCAATCATCTACCCATGCCATGATAGTGCCCTCTGTGAACGTCTTAAAAATAAATAAAATCTACAAACCACCAGTCACAGCTCTTCGAAAAGAGTTCGAAAAGGAATTGGCATCAAATGCACATCTAGAGCACATCTGATCGGTGAGTTTGATGATTTTTTCGACCTGATCAATGATTCCAGTGGTGACAGGAAACGTCACCAGATCCTTATAGCTCAGGGTCCTGGCGACCCGTCACTCGCTGAAAAGGGTTGTCACAATGATATATGGGCGCACTAATCCCCTCAGTGAGAGGCCTGGTGTTTACTCTCCCTCTGCTTCCTTCTCCTCAAAGAGCACAGCGGAGGAATCCTAAACCCGAGAGGAGATTAACCACCACTCCTTAAAAAAGAGAAAGAGTGACTAAGGAGGGGGGGGGACGACGGCTCCAGAGAGTCATTCTCTTAGTGTTTCTGATCCACCAGTAAATGGCAGGTTGTGAAACTGGACACTTGGAAAGTGGGGTCTTTTCTCAGGAATGTGATGTACTTTTGTGTGCCACTGTATTCTAACGGCTTTGCTTACACCATGTGTACTGTGTGTACTGTATACATATGTACATCTCTAAAACATCCTGTAATGACTTCCCATGGAACACATAACAATGACACAGAAGCTCTAAGCTGCAAATGTAATAGTCTTCTTTTAAAATATTTACTACAAATTAAAGGAAAAAAATATACCCTAAATAGTTTGCATATATAATGATCAATGTGTTATAAGTGCATCATGATTCCTTATTAACATAAGGAATGTGATTCACATGAATTACCCACAATTCCATGCGAATACCTGTTCAAACAGAGATACCTTTCTACTGCTCTCATCAACTCGTAAATCACAAAGGAGTCGAGCACAGTCGCTGCTGTAACTCGGCTCATGCAGGTCCGCGTAGCTGCATTGCATTCTGAAACCTCAAGTCTGGTATTTGTCTTCTTCATTATTTTGGTGTTGGATTTCTCATTAATATGACGTTCAATATCGCTGATATATGATTTTTGTGATCAGCTGTTAAATAGTATTGCAACTGTATGAGGGTCTCTGAATAGCTTGATGAGGATAAAAATAAATCACATGCTATAGGATCTGCAGTCACCAGATCTCTACAGAATTAAACATCCACATCATCAAAACACCAGCTGATGGGATGACGTTTAGAAAGTGTGACGTTCATCACTCCAGTTCACTTCCAGAATCCGTTCTGGTCGATTCTCGTTGCCCCACAATTTAAGACAATTTATGTTTGTTTTTTTTTCCTTTAAAGTGTCACTCAGCTGTATTTAAAGATGAAAATACGTATACAGTATTTGCATGTATGAATTCACATTGATTTTGTCGAACATGATTCTTTATAAAATGACTTGCAAGTACAGGAGAATGCGCTTCAGCTTTAGTTTACTTTTTGAATACGTTGTATTCAGTTTTTAATATTATCAAATGCATATTATTTAGTAGTGTATGTGTGTGTGCCCTGCGATGGATTGGCGCCCTGTCCAGGATGTACCCCGCCTCGTGTCCTAAGCCTCCTGGGATAGGCTCCAGGCCCCCACGAGCCTGAATACAGGATAAAGCAGTATATAGGATGAGTGACTGATATTATTTAGTAACTTTGTTGAAATAAATATTACTGATAATGGGATTACAGACCCTGAGCTTTGAGTTTAAATAAGGATCTGTGATTTCCTCATTAAAAAAAAAATTAATCCAGCAAACTAATTGTTGTGCACTAAGTAAACTGTCTAAAGGAATAAAGAACATCTTGTTTAAAAGCAAACAAAATGATACATCATGCTAATTTGTGGTATTTTGTTTACAGCTTTCGGAGAAAGCATTGCCTGATGTCCTAACGGCTATCCTCTTTTCCTAAAATATTCCAAGATTTGTATTCGTGCCTACTTGTTGCACATTTGTTTTACATCAGTTGGAAAAGCTCGATAAACCTCCTTTTTCCCCCCCTGTTTGAGGCTGATCTATCCATGCTGACAGTCTCCGAATCGGCTTCCCGTTCCCTGACGTGTTAACCTAGTGTTAAAAGAAAAAGAAAAAAAAGCCACGGGAGGTCACAGAAATCCATGGCAACTCGTGCTGCATATCGCGCGTGATCTTTTTTATGCCTGCAGAGCGCCAGATGTGCACTGGCATGTGTAAATCTGAGTCCACAGGGAAAAATGTTACTCACTGGGCTGCTGTTTACCCAGCCTTGATTTGACAGATTACACAAAAGCCACTGATGCTCATCAAGCAACTTTCACGAATACTTGTGCTGAGACTCAACATGAGAAAACCTCCTGACAAACAAACAGTATGTTATTATGGAAGACAGGTCCTTACCAGTTCTACCAATTTGGTTCGTAAACAGTAAATTGGTAAAAGAGCTGACTGAGATGTGTTCGGTCCATAAGCCTACGCTCAGGGAACACTTGGTTTAAATTTATGGGGCCACCCAGTCTGATGCTTTGCGTGTCCACTCCATGGTCAGCAACGAATTAAGAGTTTCAGCATCTTAATGCGAGACGTGCTTTTGGACTTTCGGAAAGGGTTTTGCTTTCACTCAACACTTACACACAACTGACAGACTGTCAGTATAGAGCAGGGAGATTTCTTAAATTCATCATAGTTGAAGCAGAGATACCACCCCAATGTCTACTGTATTTTAAGTTCCAAAACAATAATCCTTTATTATCCTTTTTGTTATTATTGATTTTCTAAGGATTACATAATGTAAATTTTTTCCCCTTATCACTTAATATAAAACTCGTACTGTTGTTCTTTCATCAGCCACTTAGTTCACACTCCCTCTAATAAAGTTAATAAGATGCACATCCTCACACACACACATACAAAGCATGCCATGTTACAGAGACGTCTCCTTGTACCATTCAAGAATACGTAAACAATAAATGAATCAAAGTCAGTTTATTATGAATCTGGTCATCCTTACAGTATACTGTACAGTAAGTCTCTGTGAATCAGTCATTACTATTGAAAAGGGATATTGCTGTATTTGGAACCATAAATATACACTGTTAAATGAATTAATATAACATGTATTGTAGTATAATGGTAGAAAAAGTAACAGATGGTAAAATGTTCAGAGAAGAGGACAGTCAAGTCTGCTAAATTGCTTTCAGAAGTTTGGTGGCAGTGGTGGCTCAGAGGACAAGTCTTAACTCCCAGCACAACATAAAGCGAAAAGATCCCAACACGTCGTAAATTACCATTACTGGATTCTTGTGCAATGCCCTTACCCTCAACTGCTTGCATATTCTGTTTTAACCTAAATTCTGATTTAAATAACTTTTTAAATCAGAGCAATTTTTTACGAACAAGAGTATATGTACAGTGGTCAGGGGTAGCTCAGTGGTTAAGGCATTGGACTACGGTTCGGATGGTCCCAGGTTCAAATCCTACGACCACCAAGTTGTCCCTGTTGGGCCCTTGAGCAAGGCCCTTAATCCTCAACT
>JAOTQY010000050.1:18109538-18125243 GCA_026413445.1 Dolichallabes microphthalmus
TAGTTAAATGTGTTTGATGATCAGAAACATTTTGTGTGACAAAAATGCAAAAGAATAAGAAATCAGGAGGGGGCAAATAGTTTTTCACCCCACTGTACTTATTTACTTTTTACGTTTTGAAAATAAAACTTGTTGTTCGTATGTACTGCCTGCTGCACTACTCACCATATTAGTTTTCACTCACTCACTCATGGTCTATACTGCTTTATCCTGTATACAGTTGTTGGCGGGATATCCCAGGATACTTTGGGATACCCCAGGATACTTGCCAATCCATTGCAGGGCACACATGTCATTCACATACTGTTGACAATTTGGGAATGTCATTTAGCCTAATCTGCAATTCAATTCCGCAAGGCGGGAATTGAACCTGGACCGTGGAAGTGCAAGTCGCGGTGCAAACCACTAAGCCACCATACCGCGCAAATTAGTTTTACTACTCTGAATAAACTGCAGGGATGACCTATGACATTTGCAATAATACAAACGGTATTATTTCAGAAACACTAAAAAAACAAAACAAAGACATTAGAGTTAAAAAAATATTCCTGCAGTCATAATTAGCAATAATAATAAGAAGAATTGAATAGTAGTTACACAGAAATCACGGCTGTAATAAAACCTTTGAATAGCTATCTACAGTAGCTTACCATGTTTTATTTCATTAAATGCAGCGACTGCTGGTCAATGTGCTCATTATACAGTACTGTATATTACACAGTACTACCAGTACTACAGTAATGCACAGGGACTTGTATAGTGGAGAGTTCACAAAATCTAAGACTAATAATAAACTCTGCCAATCAAGTTTAGCTAAAAAGGCCTTTTGTTGCTCCCTAATGTTTGAATTGTTGGTTTGTCCTCTTCTTTTCCATGTCCTCTCATAAATATTTGCTTCAAAACCTTAACACCTTTCCACGGTCGCGTCAGCCATAACAGTGCGTGCCATTTTGTTGGCACCAGCCCTCGTGCTAGCTAAAAAAAAGAAATAAAGTGACATGTAGCCAGTGGGAATCAAAATGATGCATTTAAAGCCTATTGTGCTGTGTGTAAATCTTTGTCCTATTTACAAAGCGAGTGTAACTAACAGTCACTAATTTATGCACGGGCTACATGGAGTGTCATTGGCGGTTCGATCCCCAGAGTAAGGCCCTTAACCCTATCTGCTCCAGGGGCGCTGTATCATGGCTGACCCTGCGCTCTTACCCCAGTTATGCTGAATATGCGAAGAAAGAATTTCACTGTGCTGTAAGACTTAACTTAACTGACTTAACTTAACTAACCTTAACCCTATTCTGTGGTGTCTGGCACCAGGACATTACCATGTTCTAAGGTATGGCCTCCATGGATCGGACTTGTTTGTCCCGCACATTCCATGGATGCTTAGTTGGATTGCAATCTGAGGAATTTGGAGGTTGGATCAACAACCTTGAACTTTTTGCCTACTAATCTGTGTACGCAGTTGTGCACTAGGTGTTCTTATATCTTTCAAAAAAATTATATTCAGTATTGACATTAATCCCCAATTTGTGTTATGTTGTTTGGCTGCGGACAGGCTACTGTAGTCTTTGCTCTCCGCTGGTATACGGTACCAGTTAAAAGTTTGGAATCACCTTCTAATTCTATGGACCTTCCTGAATCTTTATTGTGGAGGCATCCACAATATGCAATAATCTACTTTGAACAGTTGATATTGAGACGTGTCTGCTACGTATGCTCTGTAAAGCCCTCATATTCAATTAGATCTAATCTAATTTGTGATTTCTGAGGCTGGTGACTCTAAATGACCTTCTCTGCAGCAGAGGTAAGTTTTGGTCTTGTTTTCCTGTGATCGTCATCATGAGAGCCAGTTTCATCATAGTTCTTATAGGGTTTTGCAAATGCACTTGACAATAGTGTTCCAGAGAACTGCTGATCTTTGTGTCAACAACTGACTGTTGTTGTTGATTATACTTAATTAACTATTGCCATATGTGTTACTTCACAGTTTCGAAATCTCTGGTATTGTTCTAGAATGTAGGAAAATAACAAATAGAAAAATAGACTGGTACTATAAATAACCCTTGGGTGCCCACGATCTAGTCACCAGTTTGCTGCCATATGATAGATAATCAGTGTAAATGTCAGGGTTGATGGGTGTATTTGATCATTTGACATGGTAAATTATACAACAGTTAGTTCTGACTGAGTAATCTTATCGAGGTATCCCATAAGTGGTTTTAATAAACCATAACAGCACTGGGGCATTTCGCTATATATCGCCGTGCCCCAGGTGTTGTAACAATGAATCATTACAGTGACTGTTGGTCACCAGCATGGGTGAAAGTCTGTGCTGGTGACCATCATTAGAGCCTTCACTTGTCCAGTGCGATAGTTATTATATTTATCTGCCTTATCTTCGGATAGGCAAATACTTATTTGTATTGGCACACTTATTTGTAAATGTGTAACTCGTGTCAGAAATGTAGCTTTTTGTTACATTTAAACATAAAAATTACTAGGTGCCCTTTGGAATCAATGCTTCGGCTTTCTTTGAAATCAAGGCATTAGTGTCAGGAGTGGGATTTCCAGCATGAGACATACGAGACGTCATGCAATTGGAATTCATTAAAAATAAACTACGGCAGGGTGATATAGTTTATTCCTGAGTGAAAGCGACTTGAAAGGACGCTTTCCCCTTTGAGTATAACCGAATAGAGAAAGTATATTATGTGGAAAATCCAATATCCTATCCAAATGGAATTTCCATTAGATTTCTGGATAAAAAAATTTTTTAGTTTTTTTTTTTGCTTCTACACAGCAAAGCAATTCAGGTGACAAATTAGGAGCGGGATCGACGTTATTTTATGCATGCCAATTAACAGCTGGTGCAGCACACGAAAAGGGGAAAGGAGCATGCATTAAAAACACATTTGCCACATGAAATAAGACTAAGACAAAAGACTAACATGAACACCAAGAGACCATAAGAGGAAGACGAGCATTTTCAAAAGCTTGACTGACTTAAAGAATAAAAGCTCTTTCGGTGTCTTTGAAGTAGGGTTTCTTCTCTGCTGCCTAATATCATGGCCTGTAAATTGTTAAGAATTCTGAGGAGCTACGTATCACATCGGGCATCTTTTAGATTAAGGCACTGGTTAAACTAAATATTAAACATGTGTGTTACAGTAATGAACCTGCCCGGATTATGTAATAAAGAACATTTGCCATCATTTTAACTGTTTTCTCACAGTGATGGGGTGGGTCCAGTGACTTGTTCAGGCTTTGTGTAAGACTCTAGAGTTATCTGTGCACTTTTATGTGTTTTGTTTTGTTGCTGGAGGTTTTTGTGTCTTTTATATCCATGACTTTCTTGTCTTTAACGGAACTACAAAAATGATTTGTGCTCTCTGTTTATACCCCATTTGTCCTTTGCTGAAGGGCTGTTAGTTATGACACCTGTGTAACCTTTGGTAATAGGTATGTGTGTGTGTGTGTGTGTGTGTGTCTTTGTTTCTTCAGGTCCCTGAGCTCTGGGAGAGGTCTGTATCAAGACTATCAGAGATCACAGAATCTCTTATCAGAGACAGAAACCCGGTTCTTACTGGACAGATGTTGCGAGCCTGAGACACCAGGGTTGGACACACACACGCACACACACACGCACATACATACATATCAGTGGCATATGTGTTCATGTAGCTAAACAATGAGAGAATGCTACGCCTACATCTATACACAAAACCTTAACCTCAGAAACCCAAAGGAACTCTTGGCATTTCTTTTAATAAAAGCTGACATTTCTGTAAAAAAAATCCTTATGGGGAGCAGCCAAATGTCCTAGGGCAAACCTGTCACATATACATTATACATTTGGTCCCCATAAAAGGATAAAAAAAAAATAATAAAAAAAAAAGTCTACACACAACACCACCACAGACATGCAACAAAATCCACTACGCTGTCAAGACATGATGTTATAAAACCCTGATGTGGAAGATGTTTAATAAAAAAAAAAAAATCTGTTTGTTTAAACTGCCATTTGTCACAGGTCTGGCCTTTTACTGAAAAATATTATGTATTAATTTTATTTAGCATTGTTGCCTTGTGCCTCCAGAGGGTCGAGTTTAAATCTCTTCTCTGGTCTGTGTGAGAGTGTGTGTGAGACTGCGAGCGTGTGTATGCGAGTGTGAGTGTGTGTGTATGCGAGAGCGTGAGCGCGTGTGCGCGAGAGTGTGTGCGCGAGTGTCCAAGAGAGTATGCAAGGTAGTGTGCGAGAGAGTGTTAGGTACCCCACTTTGTGCTCTTTGTTCCCTAGGATAGGCCCCGGGTCCTCTGACTCTGTACAGAATATGCAGTATCGATAATGGATAGTTGGATATTAATGCTGAATATCAATGAAATAAAAAAGACAAAATCCTTAGTTAAAAATACTTTTATACTTTTCAAATATGTTTTACATTTAGGCATTTGGCAGACGATCTTATCCAGAGCGACTTACATTTTTATCTCATTACACATCTGAGCAGTTGAGTGTTAAGGGCCTTGCTCAGGGGCCCAACAGTGGCAACTTGGTGGTTGTGGGGTTTGAACCAGGGATATTCCGAACCGTAGTCCAATGCCTTAAACACTGAGCTACCCCAGGCCCATTGTTTTAATGTGAATGAGCCTATAAATTGCAATCATATACACCATCCAGCCATAAAAATTACCACCACCAGAATTGATCACCAACTATACAACAATAAACTATTCCATGCCTGCGTGGATCAAAAGTCACGATAGAAAGGCACCAGAACACCCAGGGCACCACAGGCCGCTGCACACGGAGCCCAGCAAGAAAAGAGCTCAAGACTGCCCTCCCAGCCAGCTGACTCCACAGATCCCAATCCGATCGAGCACCCATGGGATGTGCTAGACAAACGAGTCCGATCCACAAAGGCCCCGTCCAGCAAACAGCAGCACCGAAGCGTCCGCTGCCAATGTCCTGGTGCCAGACACCACAGTACACCACCATAGACCATGTGGAGCTACACCCCAAGGGGCCAGGGCCACAAGGGGAACTCAAAACCTAGGTTTAATATTAATGGGTTTAATTTTATGGCAGCTTTAATGTTTTGGATGCCATTTTATTTAACTAATGTGATCAGAACTAATGTATCTGAAACCTCCCTTCTAACATACTAGTCACAATATATATGCTATTCAAAATATGCCTCTTAAAGGGTTCTTTGGATTGTTAATCATTATGGTAAGTATGAATTTCTTTCTGTGTTGTAGAGATCTACACAGAGACTTAATATATTTTCCTCAGTAGGGCCTTTTAGTATTCCTTAAATACGCTGAAGTGTGACCTTTTTTAGATAGTGTGGTATAACAAAAGGGCGCCATTTGGGATTTAACTATAGAGAACTGTGTTTTTAAGCATTTTAAGTAAATGAGAGAAGTATTGCTAATAAACCTACTTATACAGGATAAGAATAAATGGACCGTGTTACTAAACGCCCGAAGGGTCCAAAGTGAGCTGATAAGAAGTAACTTAAATTTCTGCATATACGGTTGAGCAAGACATAAGCATAATATAGAATTCTACACCTTAATAACACGGAAAAGAATCAGCTAGATCTCTCAAGTAGAAGACAAACATACTCTTCTATCAATCATTCACTAATTGAATGGAACACACTGCGGAACTGTATTTATAGAAACGTGTCAAGAATTATACCCTAAGTGTTTAAGGTCCAAAGCAGTTATTCAGTATGTAGGGCTGTAGAACAAAAAGAAAGTAATGCAATGCTGACCTCTTGTGGAACCCCATGAGTTGTTCTTTTTTTCTTTTTCTTTTTTTTTTTTCACATGAATGCACAAAGATCATCCCCACTAGGAGCAGTATGGTCATTGCTTTACAGCAAGCTCATAAAGTCAACTTTTAAACATAATCTATATCAAACTGCAATGGTCTTCACTTTTCTCACACTCAATCATGAAAACAAAACAGTAGCACTATTAACTTTAACATATTACGAGTGCACTTTGTGGGAGTAACGCTGGCAAGAAGGCTATAGCTTCTTTAACTGCCAGTGCTACTTGGTGTTTTTTTTTCTATTCAGCTTGACCATCAGGCTGTTTCTCCCTATGGAGACAATTATAGACACCTGTTATTTTGCTGACTTGCTGCCTAATGCATTGAAATTTTTTTTTTTGACGACTGATACATATGGTATTTGTGTTTTAAAACAGTTTTAATTTAAACAGTTTCTGTTAAGAAGTCAGTGTCGTCCACCAGTCCTGCTTAATAGGGCAATAAAGCAGAAAACCTGTTAGCTATATTCACATACCTCAATATATCACACAATTGTTTAGCCCTCTAGAAGAAGATTAATGAACAGTAGTCGTATGAGTTGCTCATTAAATAATATGAGTGCTACAGTATGAGTTGCTGCTTAAACACTAGACCTAGCTTTTGTAATACAAGCAGACAAATATATACTGTGTCATATGCTCACACATAGAGTCAGGATAGAGTCAGGATTCAGCAAAAAAAATGTACAGTATAGACACTTCAGGAGAAGAAAAACTTGTATAAATATTTTCCACTAAATGTATTCTTTTACGCTATATATTCATATAAACTATAATATTTTAATAATATCATAAATATTATATTAATAGAATATATTATACTATTTTTCTTTTCCTGAAATTCTGAAGTGTGAATGCTGAATGCTCTGTGTGTGTGTTTGTGTGTGTGTGTGTGTGTGTGTGTGTGTGTTGGCATTCTGTCCCGGGTGTACCCCACCTTGTGCCCAATGTCATCTGGCCCCGCTGTTCTTAAAGTCTTAAAGCCAGTAAAGAGTAATTAAATAAATAAATAATAAGTCAGTATTTGGTGTGGCAACACTTTGAGAACCCTTTAGTGTCTGGTACAATGTGTGCAGTTTTATAAGTTCTGTATATTAGCTATTAAGTTTTGCTGAGCATCCTGCAGAACCAACAGTTCTTTTAAGGAGTGTTGCACCTGCTTCTTTTTTTGCATGCAAAACCCAGCAGCTTCCATTTATTTATTTATTTACTAATTTATTTATTGTCAAAAAAAAAAAGACACACTAATAATATGCTTGAGTATGTGTGTGTGTGCCCTGCGATGGATTGGCACCCTGTCCGGGGTGTACCCCGCCTTGTGTCCTAAGTTTCCTGGGATAGGCTCCAGGCCCCCCGCGACCCTGTATATAAGGATAAAGCGGTACAGAAAATGAATGAATGAATGAATAATATGCTGTTTTTTTTTCTCATACAAAATGGTTCAGTAACTTAAAATTTTGTGGTGGAATACTAATGTTTGAAAATCAGAAATGTTTTTGTACTGACTCAATAATAAATTAAAAAGATGGGTTAAAATTAATAATTTGGCTAAAATAATAATAATAATAAAAAAAGTCTATAACAAAGATTGTATTAAAAAACGCAGGGTGTCTAAGACTATTTTTATGTTATGTTACATATAACTGCTTTGCTTTTATGCCCAATTAAAATATTAGTGTCAGAAGTTGTATTGTGTCTTGTGAAACTTTATACAGTTGGATGTTTTCTTTTTATTTCATCTATTTATTTATTTATTCATTCATTTATTTTTAACTTTACACTGCTCTGAAGACAGCAGGGTTCTGGACTATCCCCGATACTTGTGCCTGAACATTGGGGCCATGCAGGGACTCTCACTTTTGAGCCAGCCGCTGATTGCTAATTGATTAAGGCTTTGGGTTTCCCGTCGACTGAGCCAGAGTGTGAGGTAATTATGGATGGCATGAGGCCAGAAGCTCTTATCCTTCCCCACCTCTTATCCGCAATACACCCTTATCCTTTAGGCTATCCAGGGGAAGAGGCTGTGAGAACAGAAAGGAACCAAAGGTAGACAGGCTTTAGGACCCAGACCATCTGTCCTTTGGTGTACTGAGAGCACTTTAATGGCTAGAACGTGGTCTCAGAAGTCACTTAAATGCCTTCTGTTTTATATCAAAGGCCCTAACTAGCGTTAGCTTGGGGAAAACAGAATCTTCTTTGCTCAGTGTTAATGCCAAAGCGTTTTTATGTTCTTGGTCAGCTTGTGCTCCGTTACTGACTCAGATGTCAGATTGGTCAGTTGTTCTGTTTGCACTGGTTTAATTCGTTCCACATTTCCTTGTGACACATGTGTGAAGTGCGGTTTTTCTTGCTGTGGTCCTGGGAATCAGCAGGACTCGGTGAAAGAAGAGAATGAGTCTCGGTGTGAAGCCACAGCTCTCGATTGAGATTGATTAACCAGTTCTAAGACGCTCAGCTTCATGAGCTGCTGAAGATTCATTGTTTCTGCCAGTATCCAAATCAAAACTTAGAGAGGAAATGTTTTATTATAAATGAACACCAAGGCTTTGTGTTATTAATAGCTTATTGACTCTGCCAACATTTAAACAATGGATTGCAAGTGTAGGAAATGAATGAAGGAAATATAAAATGCAAAAAACTAGAGAAATTGATTCTGCAGTTTTGAGGGAGAAATAACGAGTTTTTTCAAAACACAAACTACAGTATATATATTTTGTAGAATGGTTAAATCCGCCTTCAAATGTAAATATGCAATTTGCTATCAATAATGTATCATTGTGTTTGAATAAAAAATATGCTTAGCAAACTCTTGCTTTGATTGTGTTTTATTGTGAGTCAAAGACCTTTTTAATAACCAATATTGTTGAAGACCACGAGAAACGCTTCAGTATACAATCAGCCTCCTGTTCTGCCAGTTTCAATTTCACGTTGGTACCACTTTGGCGGTTTGATGACAATGCCGTATCATAGAAATCGCTGAGTGCTGTGGAAACTGCAGTGCCAGTAAGTGACTGTAAGGATGTTTCTCTTGGATTCCATTTGTCCATCAAATGCATTTAGTTCATTCACAAAAGTTGTCATTCTGCCCATCTGGTCATTTCACTGTTATCATTCATTATTTTGTTTAGATTCTGTACTTCTAAATGAAAGCGTGTACACTGATAAATACTAATAAATAAAATTTAAAATAATTGTGTCCACTATTGTGTAGGTTCCTCTCATCCCACAAGACATCTGCAGGGCGTGCTGTGGTGTCTGGCACCGGGATATCAGCGGCCAAAGGTGTATCCATTGGGTGCTGTGGGATCTTCCGTGTATCGCACTTTTTTGTTTGGAGTTGAAATCTGGTTTGAGTCTGTGATGCACTGGGGGTTCTCATACCTTTCTATTGTAGCCAGCATTGATTCTGTTCTATTTGTGCTGGCTTTTGGTACATACAGGCATGAGCCTTGGGCACCCATTATCATGTCACTAGTTTATTATTATATAATTGATAATCTATGTTATTTAGTTCACCTGGTGGTGGTGGTAGTGTTGTGGCTGATTGTGTGTAGTGATTTGTTAGAGGGAAAAACTGTTTTGTTATAGACAACGTTGTGTGCCTGAGTAATAAAATTTGATAGAAAATTTTATCAGTTTTTACTCAATAGGTAAATATAACGCACTCAGCTGTTGAGTAAAACCATCTAAAATCAAATTAATATAAAAATCGTGCTACACAGTCTGATTCCACCATTCTCACATTCCCCAGCTGTGTGGGTTTATTTTTTTCTTCTTCGTGAAATTCAGCCTGATAGCTGCTAATTGAGAACAGGTCTGAAGCAGGCGCTGAACCGCTCGTGATATTTATTCATGAGAGGCACTTCGGTCATTTTCTGACGTTAGAGCTGTGCCATGTAAAATGCATGCTGTGTTACAGATGAAGTTCAGCTGAGGTTTTTACTCCCTGTGGACTGGCGTGCTTTACCTTCAGCTGTTTAAATTCATTTGTGTTTCTCAAGACTTCCTACAAAAAAAAGGAAAGTATTGAACTGTATTTGATAGCAAGAGCCATACAAACAGATGATATTATCATTAAGGCTTACCTTTTAAATCAGGCCTCACAGCTCCAGGGTCCTGGATTCTATCCTGTGCTCAGGTTACTGTGTCTGTGTGAAGTTTCATATGTTCATGTTTTGTGTGAGTTTCCTCCAGGTTCTGTGGTTTCTTTCTGCCTCACCAAAACATGCCTAAGTGGATTTGCTATGTTAACTTACCGAAGGTGTGAATGCGTACAGTATGTGACCCATCAAGTATTGAGTGGTGAGTAATGACATAATGTTACAAGCATTATTAGACACATGCTACCTCTATCTGCACGTCTTTTCATGTACTTAGGAATAGTGTTTTCTGTAGCATTTATACAGTACCTATGCTTACCACGAAGTGCTACATTTTCACCTATCGATAATTGGTAGAGGTAAAGTAATGATTCCTTTGGTGCATCTTGTCCTTTAAAATCCAATATCTAAAGCATGGAAAATAAATTATACGTCAAAATCACCTACGTACGTATTAAATAACCGTTACATACCATATAGTATAAAATAGGAGAGTGAATCCACTCTTCACTTTCCTAAATGTGTGTTTTGTGGCACTCTCTTTGTGTGGAACGAGAGGCCGTGTGCATGAGAGATAGATTCTGTGCAGAACATGACCATTTCTTCGTGCCTGGCAGCTTCCCACTATCCTGCTGGAATGATTTATGACTGAGAATCACTCACACTCACCACTTCCTCCTAGCAGAATCTGCAGAGACATCATTCACAGTAAGCCGTATTCTCTCTACACACGTGCACACCCATGCATACACGCACAAAAATGCACACTTTTGTCGTTTTGGCTGGTATTTCAGCATAGCGGATTCGAAAATGACTAGGTTAAAGTGCAGATTGTCAACTTTAATTTCAGGGTATGTACATCTATATTAGGCGGACCATGCAGGAATTATGGCTCCTTTCCATGTACATTGCTTCACTTCAGGGTGTCCATGAGCAATCGATTACTGGCTGTTTTTTGGCTCACTGTATGTCTTCAGCTCATGAACAGATAGCAACGTGCTTGATTTTAGATGTGGTATGTAATATATATTTTTCATGAGAAACAAACCAAAAAAAACAAAAATAGGCTTAAATAATTAAAATCTATTTGCCTAACTATTTATTTTGTGGAATATTTTTCTACTACTGCACATGCTGAAGTGTTTTATTCTTTTTTTAAATTATATTAAATGTTGTAGAAAATCAACAAGACAACTTAGATCCTGTTTGCGCTTCATAGCTGCTATAAAGTCACTCTTCTCTTTTTGAAGTAAATGGGACAAATAAATGTTACTGAGAAACCACAAAGCACTAACTCCTCCATCCTGTGTTAAAAAAAAAAGACTGACCTTTACAAAACACTGAGCCTGACGACCTCTTTCCATAAAAGAATTTTGTATGGCTTTCTCATATTGTACCCTTTTATTTTGTTAAATAACATACTGTTTTTGCTCTCTTTTTTTTTATTAGTCTTATATAATGTGTGCCACATTGTATTCCACCTCGGGAGTGATTGAGGTCCAGTCCAAACAATAAAACTCTCGCACTCACCTGAACATTAACACACCTGTTTCTAGTTTGTTTCGGTCTATTTACACTTCTCTCAATCGTGTGTTTATTGCGTGGTTTTGGTTCCGTGTTTGTATGGTGTTTATTTCACAGTTTTCGACTCCGATCTGTTCTTGTCTTCCCTGTTTGCTGCATGTTTGAAATCAATGTGGCCCAACGACTTGGATTTGAATAAAAGTATGCTTACACATACATCCACCTGCCTCCACTATATGACAATTTACAGCATCCATCCTAGATGCCTTTGTGAATTACTGAACTAATGATAACTTGTGCGAAAAAAAATTCAGATTGATATAACCCTGGGATGTGTCTGGAAGCCTGAACTATGTGAGAGCTCATAGTATTGTGGGGGGAAAAGTTAACACTTTCTGATCAATGATATTTAAGAATTTATAATCTAGAGACCTCATACCTACAGTAGAGTGAACACATTTTATATAATAAATGATTCATGGAATGATTTACATGTAATTCATTAATATTACATAAATTTAGATTATGCAGTTAATAGCACAAACAACGTTTACAGCATGTTAAACATTTTTAAATGTCATAATCATTAAAACACAAGAGCATTTGCATGCAGTTGTGTAAAGCATCTTGTATCTCATTTCCTTTTTCCCTTTTCCTTCAGCACAATCATTGTAAGCAACATGTGGCTGTTTCTTTTGTCCCTGAATCAAAACATTTTTACACATTTGAATCTCATTAGAAAACCATTATATGTCTAATATCAGTTACGCAACACCTCCTAAACCAGTTAATTAGATAATTGGATTAGTTCACAAACATCTACTTAAACATGGATACAATCCTCTGTATTTATGAACTAATATAAATGAACTGAACATAATATAGTTTCATTTAATGCCTACTACAAATTACGCACCTTGAATTCTTACATAAAGATTTGTCTAGTCCTATAAGTGGACAAACATTTTCACTTCTAAGTCGTGATCAGTATTTGTGAAATTTTGTAGAAAATGCTCAAATACATACTTAACAGCAATTTTTACCTCAAATTACTTATACAGTTTTATTGGCAATTAGCCAATCAAATAAAGCAGTACAATGAATTAAAAAACATGCAGGTCAAGAACTTGCATAATTATTATTAATTATTATTATTATTTTCTTTCTTTCTTTCTTTTTTTTTTTTTTAAACACCCAGTGAGTGATGGAAACCTTGTTCTATAGAGAATGACCAGACTGGTTCCAGCTGACAGGAAGGCTACAGTAACACAAATACCCACTCTCTACAACTGTAGTGAGCAGAACAGCATGTACAGCGCGTTGAACTTTCAGGCTGATGGCCTACATCAGCAGAAGACTACATCAGGTCCCCCTCCTGTCAATCAAGAACAGGAATCTTATGCGGCAATGGGCACAGGCTCAAAGGATCTAGAAAAGGTTATGTATCTCCTGAGAATGATCCTGTTGCCTGACACTACTGTTTTTTTTTCTAATAACTGGAGAATTTTCCTGTGGTTCATAAACTAGTGCTGTTTCTTAGACTGCATTAATGAAGCAGTGCATTTGGAGAAGCAGTACATTCTGCTGTATCTTCCTCACCCAGCTGGCAGCTCTGGCCTTGACCTGGCCATAAAGGTTCCTCCTGACTGTACTGTTACCGTGCACCATGCTCCATAAATCCTGGTGAGGATTGGCAACATTGTAGAAGTGGTTGTGTCAGCACACCATTGGGTGTAGCAGCCTCCTATCTGACCGCCATTTAGGTCATTTCCTCTTTTTAAGGCTCCATATTACAGTCCTGAGAAGGTCGGGCTTGCCCAGAGCGGAGCCCGACGTGAAACGGAGAATCTGGGTAATCTACTGTAATTAGAGGCTGAGAATGGAAGGCCGCGAGGCCTGAGGCCCGGGTGAAGTGGGGAAGCATAGGCTTTGAAAATATGCACCGCAGCCTGGGATGTGGTAACGTCTGAGGGGCTAATTCTTCCGCAGGACAGAAAACAGGACCCTTGTTGGCTGGAGAGGACGGCCTCTTCAAATCGTGTGATAATGCACAGAGAGCGAAAGAAAAAAGAGAGAGGGAATACTGATAATAGTGTGAGATGGAGCAAAAATGACAGACGGAGAAAGAGAAAGGCCAAGGGCAAAACAGCAAGAGACAGGCGTGATTTATGCCCTGTGATTGAGACACAAAAATAAATGCCAGGCCCCTTGGAGAGGAAAGCACAGGCCATAAAACAAAGTACACACTCAGGCATTTTCTCTCGCTCAACCTCAAATGACTGCAATCCCTCTCCATGATGTCAAAGTCAATCATTTTGGCTTTTGTCACAAGGGCTTTTATGATAGCGAGGAGGGCATTGTTTTGCCTTTAACTCGCGTATGGTACAGAGTGAGTAATTACAGATTCAGGGAGCTCTGCAGAGCTTTATCAGAACTACAGTAAAAGTAAAGGAAAGCTCATTGAAACGGTGCCTACTTGCCATCATTCTTCATTAAAGGGTCTGGTTGCTTTTCTTTCCTCACAGTAAGGCTTTGCAGTCCAGAGATTGTGCATCAGAATGATGCTGAGCTGAATATTCATGCTGCATTTGGACGTTGAGCTCTTTTCAGCTGTAGTAATCAGAGAGAAGGTCCATCAGTCTTTAGGTAAACATGGTGGATGGGCAGGATATAGCCCATTTAGCAGGAAACTAACACATCAAGACTGTTTGATCAATGTTATTTATACGACTCACCACAAGTGTGGCATCGGGAGTTTTCCAGACTTTCATGTACTGGCAGACCTTAAACACACACGCATACACACGTAGTCAAACACACGCTCGACATTCCGCTTTCTCACGTTTTTTTTTAAGTGTTTATTTATCACGGAAGGAAATGTAGCAATGTGCTGATTACACAGTAACAGACCTGACATAATTTTTCTTTCTTTAGTGTCATGATTGTGGGAGTACGAAGGAATTTGCGTAAATGAATTCACGCCTGGAAACGTGTGACAGTCCGCACACCTTGAACCCGGAACATAAAATTCCACATGAAAAACCTGTCAAGTGATTCTGCATCTTTTTGTATACAATTGAGTGCAAACGTTTGCATAATCTTGGCACAGGAAAAAGAAGAAAATGCACTTACGACCTAGTGTGTTTCACAGATGTTCACAAGTTGCGAAAATGGTCAAATGATGAATTGGGGTATATTTAAATGATTACATTTCTTTCTGAATGTGATTAATTTGTATGCTCACCATTTGCCTACCTCTTGTCTATCCCCCGAACAGGTTTTGGATGCTCTTAGTAGTAATGACAACCACAATTTTAATTTTTTTCATCTCTGTTTTCAATTGTGAAGGAGTGAATTAGAAGCCACATTACATACTTAAAGGTGCAGTAGATATTATTTTACTTCTTCATTATGGATATAGTACTGTGCAAAAATCTTGCGTCACCACTCATTTCTTCATAATAAATTAAATGACATAGATTAAACTTAACAAATGTTTTACTGTGCTGCAAAGTGCCTAAAGATGTGGTTTATGTAACAACCTCAACAGTAACCTCATTTCCCCTCTCATCTGTTCCAACCACTCAGCATTCAGCATCACCAGTCTACTAATCAACTGTTTCTCACTGGTTCATGGCTCAAGTTAGATGTTTTTTTATGCTTGAATGATTCCCAAGTCATTGTGCAGCGTAACAAACAAACAAAACATTTCTCTGAAACTTGACAGGGATGGATTGAAAATGAAGCCAAAAGGAAGCTTGGAGAACTATTCTTCAGACAACATTATAAAATCAAAGAAACGCTGTCTCTTTGGAAGCAAAATATAAGGAAATTAGGTGACTCAAGACTAAACCAAATAAAACCTATTCAAATAATTCTCTTGTAAGTCCACATTGTACGTAAACGTTAATGGCAAAGGAACACAGTAAAGCCATAAACACTAGCAGCACTTTTCCCCATGATGGAGTAATTTAAAATTTGTGAACAGGATGAAGCTGGACACTGGACAGATACGTAAATGCTATTATATATTAACCTTATGTAACTAATTAAGCAGATATTATATTGTACAGTATGTACACCAATCGGCCATAACATTATGACCACCTGCCTAATATTGGGTACATACAGTAGGTGCCCCCTTTTCAATTCAATTCAATTCATTGTATAGCGCTTTTAGCAATTGTCATTGCCTCAAAGCAGCTTTACACAATCAAAAGAATTATTTAAGTTTGTATGG
>JAOTQY010000050.1:18137641-18150611 GCA_026413445.1 Dolichallabes microphthalmus
CAAAAAGTCTTAATTTTAATTATTATAACAACAACAACAACAACAATAATAATAATAATAATAATAATAATAATAATAATAATAATAATTATTATTATTATTATTTAAGTAACCAGCTAGCTTAATACTGAAATTTGAATCAGTGTTGAATAATGCATGGTCAATCACACAAGAGGAAAAATATTAAGATCACTGATTTAAAATTATTTAAAATTCAAGACTGATATTTGAGTAAATGTTTACTATATAGACTGTACAATATGGAGCAAATTGTACAGCAATAAAACAGAGCATATAAAAAGACTGGTTAAAATCCAGTTGTTTTTTGAATTATAATTATTTTCAAAAACACTTTTTATGCACGGTTATTACTGCAGATGTAGATTGCTTGAATAATTGTCTCTTTATGATGAATATTTACAGTCAGAGCTTTAGTAATAACCCCCTACTGTGTAAATCATGTCTACAGTAAGGAAAGAGGGACTGGAATATCGCCAAACTGAGTGCTTTCCTTCTGGCTTTTACGTTAAAGAAAACAAGGACAAAGAGAGGGCACTATAGGTCAAAATCACAAGCTTGGAGATGAGCTTCCTGAGCTGTGGCCGTACATTTATTCTGCTGTATATTATACTGGGTCTGTCATGTGGATGTGGTCAGTAGTGGCAGCGTGGGTTCTCTGACCCAGCCTCCCTCTCACATTACAGCTCTATTTATAACACCCCCTTTCTTGCATGGGCTCCCCGCCCAGCATGCATCTGGAAGCCCCAGCCCATAGCCCAAAGCCCATAGCCCCAACTCTGAGCAATGGCAGGAAGCTCCTACCACTCCCATCTCCTCTGCACTCTCCTCCAGGCCGTCATCTGAGCTCCTGCTCCTGCTCGGCTCAGCTGCTGCTGCTGTTTACCCAACGCCGCCTGGCAGCTCGCGCTCGCCGCACGCTCTGGATTATCACATACACACAAACACACAAACACACACACACACACATGGGCGTGCTTATATGCACACACACATGCACACACACGCATATATGTCTTGATCTTTTTTCCAGGACGTCTTTAATGACGGAGAGGGAATTGGTTCATTAATTTTTGACATTTGTTTGCGGAGTGAACTTAGTGAAAGGTTCATTTATTGCTTGCGATGGATCACACGCTGTTCGGCTGCCTGCGCGGCCCGCACGCTCCTCCTCAGGCCCTGCACCCGGCCTTCGCCCTGCACAGCCGCTCCGAGCACCTTTCTGCCTACCCTGACCTCTCATCCTCTTCCTCGTCCTCCTCTCCCTCCTGCGTGGTCAGCTGTTATCCAGGAGAGGATGGACTCTTCGGAGGGCACGGGCACCAGCGTGGACCCCCGATTACTCAGCAACATCACCCTGTTACACCCCAACCACAGCAAGGCAGCTGGCACATACCCCAAATGTCCAGTGTGTCAAACAACAATGTGCGCTTAGGGCTGGGAATGACGGGGACGGACTCGGGCTCCTCAGATATGGCACCTGGTGGTCCGAGTCTCTGTGCCAGTACACCCAGTCTTGGTGGAACCATGCCCTCAGGGGTGTCCTGTCTGCCTGGTGGGGACTTTGGCCGTCAAACACTGTCCCCAGCAGAGGCAGAGAAGAGGACCGGAAAAAGAAGGAGTGATAGTTCAGGTAAGAGAAATTAGACTGTAAAACTTTTAGAGTAATGTGTATTTAGATATATTTTTTTATTACTGTAAATACTCAGCACTATTAAGGGTTTTATTATATGCAAACTTTGATAATATAGTATAATATAATATATAATATATAATAACTTTTCACACAAGTACTTTTTAAATTTACCATATTTAAATTTACCATAGTACTTTTATTTATCATAAAAAGAAACTAAATAGGATCAGTGGACTTTTCCTTCATTACCTTTCCCTTCATGACTCAGTGGCTATTAACACATTGTACTGGTTTGTGGGATTATTCAGACTGGGTTTTGTAGTAGTGTTTTTGGAAAATTTGTCTCCCACTGCTCGGAAATGTGGTGCCGTATTTCTGCGAGTGAGATTTTTGTAGGTGTTGGCTGACACGCACAGAAGCAATTATTTTGACTAGAGCCAGGAGCAAAGGCCAGACTATAACTCTGTGTGGGCATTAAACTGTTCGTATGTTCCACTTTACACACCATCTGTTTCGTCTTGCATGTTTTAGAGAGCAGAAAATTAGGCATACTGTGGAAATAAAATAATCATTAGAAGGACTGTAAAGGAGAAAACTGCAGGACCTAAAAAGAAATGAGAGAGAGGAGACTCAGAGTTAGCAAAGCATTATCTAATATAAATTAAACCGTTTATTTTATTTTTGTTATATCAGAATGGAATAAAAAGACAATATAGAAGAAGTACAGTTTTTTTTATTTTTTGTTTTGTTTTTGTTTCTCCCAGTTTTTATATATTTAAGGTGCATAGAGAAACTTTCTGAATTAAAAGTTAATCAGGATCCAATGCTGCAATGTTTCAAGTTTTCATATGTCTCAAATTTTATATTTTACCATTCTAAAAATACTTTTTGTTTGCCTGGTTATTATTTCATTACCAATTTTGCACTGAGAAGTTAATTTACAATTTAAAAGTTAGGACTTTTATTTTTTCCCCTCCTCACAAGCTGCATTGGATGAATTGTAACAGCAGGTGTTTCTAGAAACTATAAATTGTGATTCCTATTCACTCCAGGCTGAAATCTTTACATATAGTGCTAATAAACATTAATAATATATAATCCACAGTATGTGTATAAGGTGGGACATTAAAATGCATCTACAACTTCTTTATGCTTAATGTCAATTATAATATATAATATAAAATAAATATATTGATTTAGTGAAAATATTAGTGTAAAGATCAAATATATATTTTCTTTTTAATTGATAATATCTATCTATACTATATACTGTATATTTCCATAATGTGCCAAAAATATTAATTTGACCAATGCAGATATATTTTTTTCTCTTTCAACTGAGTATTGATACACAATATACTGTACATGCTTATCTGCATATCTAAATCATAATCATTTCCTGTAGATTTATATATAGTGCCTAACTCTTCTGCATTTATGGAACAAGCGCTCTTCTGGACCTCAGTCAGTTTAATTAGTTACACTGTATATAAAATGGCTGTAGCTGGAAGGACACTGCTTGAGCACTGATTGAAATTTCCTCTCCGGAATCACCCTCTTTGCTCTCCTGTAGTTCAGCATGTAGTGCAGCAGAATTATATCTGACAAATAAGTGCTCACATTATCAACTGTGATTTTCTGCTAGTTCGAATAGGACTTATGAACAGAACTGCATTTCTAATACGTACTGTTTGACTCAAACATGTGACAGCAGCCTAATTAAGATCACGTCCAATTTATCATGTAAGGGAGTTTTACTTTCAGTTCCTAGAAATTGCTGAAGTATTGTTATTGGTGCTACAATGTTATAAATTGACCTACAGAATTACATTTAAAAAAATCCTAATGACATAAATGTTGTAAATTCAGATATTGAATTAATAATTTGTGACCGAGTATTAACTTTTGTATGGGAGTTAATCATTAAGGCAATCCAAAGACAACAATCGCAAAATCTAATTTTTTTCTTGTAAAACTGTAATAGTTGGCTTGTCGCTTCCACTCAGTATCTGGGCCTTAACCTCTCTCTCTCTCTCTCTCTCTCTCAAATGCACACACTCCCACACATAAAGCAAAAAGTCGAATTTTTATTATAGATTTATAATGAAATCATTGAACTTTTCTTGCTTGGTGTCACGGACGTTTATTTATTCTCATCACTCGATAAATAAGAGAATGAGAGAAAGAATAAACAGGAGTAACTATAACGTGACTTGGATATAATGTGTATAGTTTCCTACATGTTGAGAAGTAATTATAATCCGCTATGGCTAGGGAATAAAAAATAAAAAAAAGATTTAAGGTTTGTACATGCGAGTTTGTACTCAATGTCAGCATATTATTAGGCCAGATAAACTATTTCCACATTGGGACATCTGGATGCGCACTACAGTGTCAGATTTTCTTTAATAAATCTTTACTTATTCAAAACGGAATTCAACACTGGGCGACTAAAACCATATGCAAAACCGAAACAAATTATCATTTAACACATTTTTTCAGTTACTGTCTTGTATCTGAAATCAGACTCAGTAATAATGACAGTATGTGATGTAATTAATGACAAAAATGATAAATAGTTTCTAACTAATGTATTGCAGAGAACTTCAAAAATCATCCACAGACACGCAGACTGTCGGAGCAAAAACACTGCGTTTTTTTTTTTTTTTGCTTGTGTTTTTGAAGTTAGATGAAAGTTAAGGCGCAGGCCTAATTGCTGCGGTGTAGCCATCCATCGTAAAGCTGGGGAAAAGTTGCTTTAAGTTGTGGCACTGTTCGCAAACAACTTCACATGTTAGTCTTTCTTCTTCCACAATGGCTGTGTTTAGCCCACAGTAACTGGCTTTCTCCAGTCCTCAATCAGAGCCAAACGCAGCCAGACGCCCAGCAGTCAGGGAAGGCCCGCTAAAATTACAGGCCACTCTGAGCGCTTACAGAGGTAATGTGACTGATGAAATGGGCAATGCAGAGTGGAAATGGTGTAAGAAATCAGGGGTTCTACAATAGACTGTACCTAATATACTCTGCAATGTAAAAAACACTTCTGCCAATGTTTTTTTTAAAAGTAATTTTGTGATCTTTGCCTGTCTAATGACTTAGTTGCTGCTATAAGAGGAAAGTTAGGAAAGCAAAGTACAATTTGACTGAATGGCTGAATGCAAGATGGTTGGATTTTCTTCAACTTCATAGATATATTTGAAAAAAAAAATTCTAATTTACATCTATACCTTGTACACCCTGAATAGTGCAAAATGGTACAAATTTAGAAATAACTAAAGGTTGTATATTGGACAAAAGTACACATTATCCATCTAGCCAAACACAATAGGAAGTGCTGTTCATCCTAAAATAGTGTCTATTTGAAATCAGTTTCTTTTGGAAATATGCGTGTGTTGAAATAGCTGAGTTGTTCCCATGGCTTGTGGATGGGGCCTCGTTAAAGTGGGCTCTATTTACAGCTGGGTTTAGGATTGCCAGTTGGATTAGCACAGACCGGAGGTTTTGTTGCCTTGATGTGCAATTTGCCACTGAGGCATAGCCTTAAAACTTACCGCAAAATCTAGTCATGAGAAGGGCAAACAGTTCTCTGTTTCTACCAATAAAACAAACACCAAGAACAAAATTTCTTCATTGCGGTGTAAAAACAGCCGAGGTTAAAATTTCTTGGGACGACTTTTTGTCTTTCGCTTGGAGTTTTCCAGTCCAATGCTTGTCATAAATACTAACTCAACAGCCGAATAATAAAGAAGCTTAAAACTGGTAATTCCACATAAACATATGGGAGAGTGTCATCTCATGCCAAGAAAATAAAAAGTGAAATGTAACAAAAAGAGAAAGACAGAGACATTAACATTATAGCTTGTGAGTCATATAGGGAAGAAGCCTGTAAAATTTTGAGGTAAATAAAGTAAAGAACCCTATTTTTACATCAGTTGTTTTATTCCATATTAAAACTTTAAAGGTCCCTGATTCATTAAGAGGAAGACAAATTAACTCCACATTGGAAAAGGCTTTTGTTAAGAGTGAGCACATACTGTATTGTGAAAGATCCACAAGTCAGAATATGAAACATCACCAATGAGCATGTCAGTGCTATTAAACACAACAATGCTTACCATACTTTTTTAAAAATTATTATTATTATTATTAACAACGGCATTTAATTTCAATGCAGAAATTCCTTTTTAACCCAGTTTCTGAGAAGGCAATAATACTTTGTGATATGCAAGTGGAAACTCAATAGTCATTTTGCATCATTTGGAAATTCTGTTTTTTATATATCAAGTGGAAATATTTTCCTTCTCTTTTCTGTCCCACCAGAGTCCCAGGATGGAAATTACAAATCAGACACAAGTAGCAAGCCCCGGAAGGAGCGGACCGCCTTCACTAAAGAACAGATCCGGGAGCTTGAGGCAGAATTCGCCCATCACAACTATTTGACCCGACTGCGGCGTTATGAAATAGCGGTAAACTTGGACCTGACGGAAAGGCAGGTATGACAAAATGCAACTTCAAGCCTAAATATTTAGCATTATTTTTCAAAGTGTTGAATGTATTGTTCCCTTAGTCTGCTTCTCCATGCAGCAGTCATTATGGAGAGAGACTATCATGGTGACTATCATATTCCAGATGTTTCAGCAAGATCCCATCATCAAACTATAGTGAAGAAATAAAGAAAGGCAAAGGATAAGCTTGTGTAGTTAGGCACTTCCTGCACAAATTGTTCTGCATAGGAAGAACATCTGTGTAGGCAAGGAAATATCTTAAGTCAGTTTGATTGGTGTGAGATAAACTGACATATGCAAAAAGATCTAATCGAACATCCTGGATCTGAATCATTTACCCATGATAGCTCCATTTTGCAAGTTTAAATTCAGTCCCAATTATTCTTACTTATCCAACGTTTATGAATACATGTTTAATACAAATCGTTCCAAGCCTCAGTGGCTCTATAGAACACCTCACGGAGAGTGTTTGACAGCTGAATACTCAGAATTAGGTATCTTTTTTGGGGTCACATTACCTCAGCATAACATTAACCTTGCCACACGACGGAGCGAGCAAACCCCCTCTTGCTATGTGATCCCTGTGTGAACCAGCAGCTACTGAACTTGGCATTGAAATCTCTGGACAATTATCACTTTACTTTTGCAGCCACCAAAGTTGAAGCTACAAATTCCAAAATAATAACAGCAACTTTACCATGTGCTAATCATAATATCTGTACATATATCTGTAGCAATTAGTATCCTACAGTAGCTTACTCAGATTACATTATTTTTGAAGACCTGACTGACGAGGTATTGAGAAGATGTAATAGGTACTCAAACTTGTCAGGAGTGATGTGGACAACTCTCCATGCTGTGGGCAAAAGTGCAAAGCTTGCAGATGTATTTTAGGAACAGACGTCATACACGGCTGACAGCAAGGGCCCCAAGTGGCAAATCATATGGCAAGATTTATCATAGAGAATACACAAACCATTATCCCCAATGTTACAAAGACAAGGTTTAAGCCTAAAATATGTAATTAAAAAAATATTTGGTTTTGTTGTTTCTCTTACTTTATTATCAATTTGAAAAAGACAAAACAAAATTATCAATATTGAGTGCCTTATTTTGGGTTTATTTGAGGAACGTGTCTGAAGTATCCATTCCAAACAATATGAATGCATTGGCTACCCAGAAGCAAACCTTAACATTTGCGCAGTAAGATGACATCCACATCACATGACTCAGTTCGTCCGCATCATGACCCACCAAAAATAAATTTTAGCACAGTGTGATCCCACCCCCGGGCACCAAAGCTCAGGACCAGTGAGGACTCCCTCGCATGGTGATGGCCATTTAAGAAACTGCCTAGTCATCATTCCAGGGAATGTAAATGATGGCCCTTGCTTGTCAAGAGAGGAAATAAGGGAAGCATTTGATCCAACTGAACAGATGCACTCAGATGACAATTTATTATTGCTAATATGGAAACTCTCCATTTTGGGTAATACCAAGTAGCCCCAACTGACCAGAGGCTTCCATACAAATCTATTGCCATGACCTACATTGTTTCATTGAAAGATACTGTACAATTCCACCTGGTCTGTTAAATATTCAGTTTTTGAACCATATTTGCAGAAAAAAAAAAAAAAAAAAAAACTCTGGTCACTGCAAAAAACTAGAAGCCAGGCAGAACAATCATGTTCAAGCCTTAGGAATATTGTATATTTACTCTCACTGCCCTATTTTTTTTAATAGTGCCAATATTATAGAGCCCACAAACATAATAAACCACAAACATGAACAAATTTGTCATTTTTTAATGTAATAATCCCCTTAACGTAATAAATTTCCCCCAAACTGCCATGACGTCTGTGGGATCATTATATTAAATGCTGCAGATTTGTATTACATTTGTGATTTATTACTTTTGTAGCTGTTATTACATTGGCGGGTGTTACGATTATGTTTAGCAGACTAAATTGGCAAATTTTGCATATCAACCTGCAGAAATAAATAGCACATACTCATGTGATCATGTCCCATAAGCAACTGTCCACTGACCAAGTGTTATTAGCTTACTTGTGGTTGGTGAGTCATGGATGATGTTCAGTTAGTTCATACTGTACTTTGCCAAAATGAAAGCTCATCGGCCAACCATATGACTGAACACACTGTTCAACCTTCACTTCTAGTCCTTACTAAATCTGGTACGTATTTTCAGGGTTGTTTTTTTTCCCCCCTCCTCTCCAGGTGAAAGTGTGGTTTCAGAACAGACGGATGAAGTGGAAGCGAGTGAAGGGTGGACAGCAAGGGGCCGTGGCCAGAGAGAAAGAACTGGTTCATGTGAAAAAGGGGACTTTGTTGCCGTCTGAGTTTTCGGGCATCGTCGGTCTCCACCACAGACCAGACTCACTGATGAACGAGGACAGCCATGACAGCGATCAGAGCTCTGAGCATGCTCATTTATGATATAAAGATGTTGCCCATGAGATGCATATCATACCCTAGTGCTATCACAGTTGTTATTTATGAAGAGGAGCCACATACTCGGTTAGCAACCCAGGGCCTTTAATCCCCATGGCTGCATTACAAACCACAACTGGAAGACCTAGAGGATGGAGGGAATGCTCCTACAACGATTTTTGGGTAGTTGATGTGGTAGCTGAATGACTGTGCTCAAAATTCATGCACATATCCCCATGTACACAGGACTGACATCTTTCAACAGACTTATGATTATATTAAATGTGCACGTGCACGATAAAAAATGTACACGCATGTGCACGATAAAACAGCACGAACAGTGTGCCTTGCTGTAAATGAACACTTAAACACAGTTTACAAGTGGAATATTATAAGAGTGGGGAAGTACAGTATAAATGCATTACACACCTACAGGTTTTAATTCATTCAGAAGGGAATGTGCAACTTGCCTGTGTTAAAATGTTGTTTCTAATTTGGTCAAAATGTTGAACATTCCATAAAATGTGCCTTGTGTTACAAAGTGAGTCTATGCTTTGGTTTGCACTGTAAACCATCATTCATTTGTTTCTACTGTATATTCTAAAAACTGTAATGTATACCAAAATAAGATTCAACCCATGCAAAAACTCCCTTTACTTTAAGTATTAAATTTGTGTAAATATTAGTATGAATATTTTCTTAACTCCCATCTCACGCCTGCTACTTTCATCATAAATAAAAATGTCGCTGGCTTTTCATTCAGTCTGTAGTCTTCTCTGCAAACTGTGCATAAAACATGATCAACAGTAATCTCTCCTGAATCTTTGACAAGTGAAGAGCAGTTTTAACACTTGCTGCAAATGGGTTTTGAGTGCTTTGTGTGATCCTGTCTGTGCCTCATCATGGCTAATATATGCCAGGACAGAGAGTATGGCTAACATGAATAAATCATTGAGGAAGCAGGAGAACACTAGCGCCAGAGAAACTCAATGTCTCCTCTAGGCAGGGTCAAGACTTCTGCCAGATGCCTAAAAGGAAGTGTGCAAATGGATCATATTCTATTACAGAAGCGCATTTGAGATATTGTTATGGGATCCAATTTCTCTCGCCACAGCGTGAGCATGCATCTTAATTGGTAAAGAAAATCACAGTATCTAAACACAGATTCGCCCACCAGGACATTTGACTGAGTGTGTCGGCCACAGGAACCACACGGATGTTTTGCAGTTAGTTTCAATTAGCAAGAAGGAGAAAAATAAACAGTAAAGGCAACATTTTAAGGAAGTATTGCATGGAGTGTTGGGGTTGCATCAAAGAGAAAACAGTGAAGATTACACTGCATAGGTGTATAACTACAGTAGGTATCAGCATGTTGGATAAATCTAAATGTACAGTACCACTGCGGTTTGAGTTATAGTGCATTATGAGATGATTAGAATCGCGAAACCCAGATATTTTTCACATTTTGCGGAAGCATTCCTTTAACTGAAAAACAGATCTATGCACCTAATGTTTGTCTGGACTATGCCAAAATTCTGCTTTCCACACGTTCCTGCTGAAGTGCATAAGGTATTTTTACAGGATACGCATTCTTTTTGTGGCCTTGAGGACATGACCAATGATGAGGTAATGGCTCCAAGCAGCTTAATACTGTTGTTCTTGATTTTAATTTACAATGCAGTTGGAAAATAAATTATACTGTTCTTTATTTTTTCTTAGATACTATATTAAAATGGTCATTTTTCCTGGGGACAACAGGTAAACGTATTTGTGAACTAGGCCACAGTTTGTTAGAGTGTTAATATATTCAAATTCTGACATAAGAATATGGATTGATTCATTACTGCCAATGATATACTGTATGTTTTCATTTAATAACTTTCTTAACTATTTTTCTTTTTGTGTTTGACACACTGTGTTTCAAGTGTGTGAGTTCATGGTTGATATACATTTTCTCAAGAACTGTAGCAAAAATGGTTCCCAGAACCACCAGATGATCCACAACTTTTATTCTTCTTCTACATTAATAGTTAATTATCAATAAACATCATCCACTATGTAAATTGTTGTACAGGGTGTCTCAAAAGTTTCCATGCAAAGAAAAGAAATTATCAATGTAACTCATGCCTTCATAAGTGGATCTTCGTGGATGATCACTTCTCAGCTGCTCCACAAAACTTTCCAAAAAAGCCTTATTGAATGTACAGTATTACCAAGTTTGGCAACAGTGTTATGTGCTTGCCTTGTTAACTGATAAAGTCCATTGCATCTCTGTGGCAGTACATTAGGATTTTTTTTTCCCAAATAGAAGAGGTAATAAGGTTTTAAACAGGATCTGTCTTTTTTTTTTGTTCTTCCTTTCACAGCACGTCACAAATTATGCATATGCACTTTATGCAAGCATTAGGTGTTGTGCAATTCTGGTGTTATATAAATTGAAGCGGAAGTTCAGATACAGGGTTCAGTGTCAGAGTTACTCCTGATATGTTTGTCCTTGATTAGCTAGTTAAATATCACGATCTGATCATATTGCTCGCACTGCAAACATTCACCCTGGAGGGCAAAAGTCAGCTCTGCGTTTGTGAACCATCTGAAATGCAGCAGAGCTCACACTCACACTGAAAACACAACATGGCGCAGGTTGAAGACATGGAGACGAACTCTGTCTCCTTCTCCCAGGGAACTCGCATGCTCTTCTACCTCATGTCTCCCAATGAGACGTCGTTTGCAGAAGTAGAGCAGGTTCCACAGTATGTTCAACAGGTATGTTCCAGCTTCATATTACAGCACTTATGCACAACATCACCTTCTACAATATAAAGAGATTCTACCAGTTCCTTAAACTTTTTATAGTCAGCAACTCCTATAACTGTGAAATTAATGCGTATTATGAAAATAATCCAAGCAATCTAAATATACACTTAAAATATGCTCATTATTTAAACATGTGCAATAATATTTGTTCCATTTATAAGAGAACTTTCCACCCATAGGTCCAAGCTGACATTATTTATATGCTTCTTGTTTTTGAATCATTGAGATTTGGATGAAACTTTTTCAGTGTAAAGGACCAGAGAATGTTTATTTTGGCATGGTACAGTACATAAGCAATAAAATAGTGCATTGGTGGCTCATTGGTATAGTAGGTGTCTTGCATGCAGAAGGCCCAAGTTTGATTCCCTGCCAACGTACAAGCTCAAGCTATTGGATGCAGTGATGGGGCGTTCTCCTAATCCAGGCTACTTATCATTTTTTGATACGGTTTCATTAATTGTATTGATTATGTACTGGGAGCGTTTATTGATGGAAATATTTAACATGCCACATAAATTCTCCTATATATACTGTATGTATTCAAACCGTCTGCACTTAGTGTTCTAGTTTATTTACCCCTTTAGCAATTTAACATTTTTAATAGGGTAGTGCGAATCTGGTGAATCTATCAATTAATGCTATGGTAGCATTTTTTGACAACGTTTTTTGAACGGATTTTATCCAAGCCTGGGTAAAATCGGAGGCTTGAATCAGGAAGTGCATCTGCCTTTAAACCTGTGCGAAGTTGTGTGTGGATTGGATGGTCTGCTGTGGCCACCACATGATGGGGGGAACTGAAAGACCACCATCACAACAACAAAATGGAATGGTGTAATATGAATGGACATTAAAAGTGATTTATTGTTACTTTCCCCAAGTTTAAAGAGTTTGCAAAGCTTATTTCTATTGCATATTTATTAGGTTCCCCTAACATATACTGTATGTGCATTTCCCAAGCAATTAGTGACAAACAAATCTATTGCTATGACCAAAGTATGCCTTCAACGGGAAGGGGACAAGCACTTCTGGGACATTTGTTGTGCACTGGGACAGTGCCGCTGATATGGTACTGAGGCTGGTCCTGAATAGCCAAAAGCAGTGCTATGATCAAAAACACGACATTGATAAATGCATAGAAGACAATGTACATATTAGAAAGACCAGGCTCTGGTCTCACTGGACTCTGTATAAGGCCGGTCAGCAAATTAGGCATCTATGGAAGTGCTTGCTTCATTCTAATCTAATACCTGCTTAGTATTTAATATCGTAATTGCCTCCATTTTATACCAGAACTGATCTAGACTTAGTATCTTGTGGCCTCATTATTGTTTTTTATAAATTAATTATTGTGACAAATACAGTATACTAGTACTTTTTATCCAGCAACATGTACTAGACACCTTAACCATAGACATCTTTATCTTTTCATTGATATATCATTGTCTTTTCTTTGCATTTCGGTTACATAGTATCCATCCATCCATCCATCTTCTTCCGCTTATCCGAGGTCGGGTCGCGGGGGCAGCAGCTTCAGGAGGGATGCCCA
>JAOTQY010000050.1:18174646-18184683 GCA_026413445.1 Dolichallabes microphthalmus
GCAGTAAGCCGTGGTTTGTTTACCCTACTTATACTTCCTGGTAGGCGACCGTCTTACTCCCGGGTCCTAGTGCCGGCCGTAGATTGAGTGTGCATGACAAATAAATGAAAATAATTGACGTTGCTTGTTCTTTTAAAATGAATCGTTCAACCATTGGTACAATTTTAAAGAACAAGTGCTTCATCATGGAAAATGCTATCCTACTGTAGTACTGTCTTAGTATGTTTTTTGAACTTTGACCAATTAAACTTACAAATAAACTCTCTGATTGAACCTCATTCGTATGTATATATGTAGTTAGGACATACTGTAATTAGTTTGCTAGTGCTTGATTTTCATTCCACAGTATAGTAGTATACAGTATGGTACAGTATAAAACAGAAAGATCACTGCTCCTGCAGTTACCATCAGATCCTATATTATCACTATAGTGCAACATATCTATAACTATTAACTAACTATTACATTGTGTATAGCAGTAGCCATATCCGATAGCATGCTATTTAATATCATCACTAACATTAGGAAATTATATTTTATAACTGATTGAGCAAACAACCTAGGTAGACCAGAGTGGGATATTATGTTGTGTAAACCAGTAACTACATTAGAGAGTATACTAGTTAACAGTAAGTAGTCCACTTTAATGGTAAACCAGGAGCCAATTTTTAAAGCAAGTTAGCAACTATTTATCCAGTAAATACATACAGTACTGTAGTTAAAACTAAATTGTGAAGTGGTAATTGAGATTGAGTATTTTGCCTAGAAGTTAATATACATTTCCTTTGTTACCTACTGTACCTGCAAGCCTCCTTGACCTTAGTTTGGTAATGGTAATAAAGTTTTTTTTCTTTCTCATAAGCCTGTTGTTGAATTACACAAGGACATTTTACAAAAACACAGAGGATAACCAAAATAATAATAAAAAAAATCACATACCAAGACACTATGTAGCTGCAAAAAGCAAACATTTTGTATGTTGCAACCTATGGCTTTGGACTTTTCATGACTATTTTTATTGGTCGATTTAGAACTCCTTGCAGTGTTATGAGGCCTACATGCTTGCCCTCACTGTCAGAGAAAAGACGCAGTGATTCGGTGGGAAACGCTTTTCTGTGGCATGGGTTCTCATCATTAAAGCGCCTCCCCTCTGAATACAGGCTGCCAAACTATGCAGCGTCCAACCGAGCCTTGCTCACAAGGACATGGATTGCAATGAGGCCTAGCTGTACACGCTTCCTACCAGTGACACCCAGCATCAATCTTCTTCTCTTCCACCCCGTGAGGGGAAACCGAGGACTTGTACACTATCAAACAATGGCTGGATTATTTGCCAGTGTGTACTTTTGTGATAGCACATTCATCTGACACATGACAGAAGCAGGAGGTGGAAAGCATAATGTAATGGCTTTTGATTAGTCTGTCACTTCATTAATGACCTGGCGTGTTACGATGAGTGCACCACATATTCGTCAACATGACTAGATCCAGGTGTAATGATCATTCGGTATTTTAGGAGGAAATCAGTGCAATCAATCAAAACGCTTAATGCTGTAGACAGTGCCAAAATTTTCACCAGCTCTTTTTTTTTTTTTTTTTTTTAACATCCACATTTCCCTTCCATATTATTTTAATGCAACACATAGACACAACCACATGATCTTAACTTGAAGCCACATTCAGCATTGACTAGAAGCCTGGTGGAACAGCATCAATGGCCTGATGAAATTTTCTGAATGGAAACTATCCTGCTCTCCCCAGAGCTCATGCACTCCGGCTGCTCGTCTTGGCTTCGTCCAGGTGATTTTGACATCTTGGCTCGGTGCCGCTGGCTGCTGGAGGGCAGAAGGAGAGGAGAGAGTTTATTCTTACGCCCTCACAACTCTTTGTTTGTTCAGCTGGAGTGCAGGGAACTCTAGCGGCTTACCTTCTCGCTGAAGCTTATGTTGAAGCAGAGCTTCTCATGTCTTATTCTGACAGTGTTGATACTGGAGATTATATTTAAAATGTTTTAGGCATCAGTAATTTTATATTCTGAGGCTGTGTGTTAATATTTTGTACAGGTGATAGGAAGGTTGCTGCTAAAAAGTGTTAATTGTCTAATGTACAGTAGTACAGTATAAAATATTGTTTTAAGTAGAAAACACATGGAGAATGTACTGTAGAACACCCGAAATGACAACAACTAGCATGAACAGTAGGGTTTGTAAACGAAATGCATACGCATATTATGGAAATTACAAGCATTATATCAGTGGGTGAGGTCACAACTGAAAAAAAATGGTAGCATATTCATAGTAAAAATAGTATGATGCTAGGGTTAAACTAAGTTTAAAGGTAGAGTCAGCGATTTTAATGATAATGTTTTGAGAGCATAACCTAAACAGATCCGTGTTCCTCTAAAGCTACACCCTGAAAACACAAGGTGGAACTTTTTCCGAATTAACGGACGAGAAGCGACACCTCCTTTCCTGAATGACTGGTTGTTGGTGGTCCGAACGATTTCATTCATTCATGTTTGTTCTGGTCAGGGTTACCCAGGAATGCTAAGTGTGAAGCAGGAATACAGATTAGACGGGAGGCCAGATGGTCACAAGTCACTATGCACTTACATTTACACTTCGGGCTGGATAATTCAATACTGGCATGTTTTCATAAGATGGAAGGAAACCCAAAGAACCCAGAGGAAACCAATGTGGACGTGGGGAGATCACACAGAAATCCACTCAGGCAGTAACCTGAGCTCAGGATTGAACCTTGGACCCTGGTGGAAAAGCTACTCACTGTGCCAGTCTGTGTTTTGTGTCAGTGAGTTTTTTTTTTTTTTTCATTTTATTGTATGCAGTAGTTTTCCTGAAAGTAAGTTAAACAGACACTGTGACATAAAGATAAATAAAGTCCAGGTGTATTCTGAACCTTATGCCAGGTTTCATCTAGCACTCATAAGAATTCATCGCTTTGTCATTCCCTGGAAATAGAACATTTACCTGCCACAACACTACAGGGATCAGTGTAACCATTTCGGCTTTGTGTGCATTGCCATAAAAATGACTAATTTCTGAGTGTGATGAGATACACGGTTTAAAGCGGAACCTCAACGTTATATTGATTGTCAGAATGCTATACAACTATTCTTTGGAAGGAGTTACAGATACAGTATGCACTCCTACAGTTCTTTTACAAGGATAAGTCCTTAATATTTTTTTCTTTTTTTTTTTTTAGTTTTAGCACTAATTTCAGTTAAAAGTCTTTTCACAGCCCATTGTTCAGTGTTCACAGAGAAGCATCACAGGGACACCTGGGTGGTCCGGGGACAGCTCGTAAGATCCTTTGAAACTTAGCAGGCGTTATTCTGTGGATCTAAGTATGAGGGCCAAATCAGGGAGATTAATGTTGCGGAAGCCACTACAGAATGGCAAATATAAACCGAGCCATTGCTTTTATGCCACTCAACAAAGCTTATTACATTGCAGTGGCAAGACCAAGAATGGACTTATTTTACTCCATCACCCAAGCAGAAGCAAAGACAGAGGTCATAGTGTGTATCCAAAGCAAACACATGAGCAGAAGTGGATATAGGTTGACTTTAAGTTTTCTCTCCTATGTCATTCACAGTTAGGTGTTCTGACATGTTTTTAGTAGAAATGCATAATTATGTATGTGTGTGTGTGTCTTGTAGAGCTCAATATCCTGTGGGCTGCTCATCAAGTTCATCACAGCTCTGAGTACTACAATCTGACCACAGCTCTCCGGCAGTCTGTAACACAGCAGTTTGCTTCATGGGTAACAATTACCATCTGCTATAAAACTCTCCTTCAGAGCCCATTGCAGTGTCTGAATTTGTTCCCTATTTACTATGTACATACAGTACTGTAGCTCCCTATATGGAGTACAATCATTTAGGGGGTATTGTCTGCAAAATATTGCGCCCCACAATGCACTTTCCAATTAGTCTATGTTCACATTACAAGCTACATTGTACACTTCGGATTTTCTTTGGTCAGATTGGATTTGCATGTCATGATGGTTCATGAGAATTCACTTTATTTACTTCATTCACTTTTATCTGACCTATGAAATGCCACACGTGCACACAACGTCTTTGCTCGCCCCAGCTGGATATAAAACCTTTTATTTCTGTGACCACTTATTTATTTCAAGCAATGGATGGAATTTTATCAAAAATCTGTTTGGGGATTTTGCTCCATAGAGAGACAAGCAGTTAGTTGCTGTATTTGTTGAGGTCCAGAGGAAGGAAGAACGCCAGACAGCTTGATGTAGCTGTTTTAGCAGATATTGCTATGAAAATCCCCATGTTCCTGGTGCTGACTACAGATGTCAGCACCCTACAGTATGTATGCACAGAGGCAAACAGTCACACACATTCCGATCTGACCATTCTTATTGAAGTCACATGACTGAGGATTGAATAAACTGTATTTAGGATACACATGAAAGTGACTTGGATCACCAGACCACCAGCCTTGCTCATTCAGACAGCCCTAAAAACTTCAGATCTGTGTCACATTAGGGTAAAAAATTGGATTTCTGTCATTTTGGCCTGGTAATGTGAATATAGCCTTATTGCATCATACATCTAGTGTATAACTAATGCACACTACTCACTAAGATCAGTGTATAGCAATTTCTTTCAGCTCAGAATGAATATGTCATAATGGACTAACTAAGATTGTATTGTAAAGAAAAATGTTAGGTACTTGCTCATACTGTACACTATACAGATTTAATACAGATTCCTGATCTGGTCTGACATAATTTTTTTCCCTGTAGCCTTCTTGTCAGCTCAAAACAATCAGGTCATAAACCTCTGACCGTATCAGATGTTTTTTTTTGTTTTTTCGCCCCATTCTGCTTTGTTGTTTTACTGTATGCATGAACACCTGAGGAGATCATCAGTTTCTGAAAGACTCTCCCATTCTCTTTTAGTAACCTTGACTTCCACTACCTCTCCGCATATTTAGCATAAACCAAACGTCCTTTGTTGACGTTTAGATCTGCATGTCTCACTCTCTAAACTGCACCATGACATCTAAAAATATACAGGGTGCAACTTTATCTGGAATGTCTTTAGTCCAAGGATTGAGTTCAAGTACACGATCATGTGGAAACATACACTTACATTAAATTTAATGATTAAATGTTTGGTTGACAAGGTTTGCACAAAGTTTTACAAAGAAAAGTACAAATCTGTGTTTAATTTGTGAGAATGTATTGGCAGAGTGTACTGTATGCTGGGCCTCACTTAAAGGTTGAAGACATTTATTTGACTTGCTTTTGTAACAATGCATGTAATGAGCCGATTGTGTGTTCTTAGGTGTTCTACCTCCCCATGGCATTAATAGTTCCACCGTCGATCTTTGCTGTCCACATTCAGTTTAACTTGCTCTACCAGTTTTGGATCCACACTGAGGTAAAGTGTAAATTTGTTCATCAGACACATAATGTATAAGACTTCAACTTGGTGTATATTTGCAACAAGTGGCTACATGACGTACTGTACTGTATCTCCAGTGTGCACACCATGAAAAAAACGAGGCTGGTTATGTCCATTTGTTTTAACCGTCTCAGTGCTTTATCCACCACAAAATATTTCCTTTTATGTTTCACTTTCCAGATTTAAGACTCAGCCATATGTTCAATAAGAAATAATGAGTTGTTATGAAATATTCCAAACAGAAGCATAACCATACCCTTGCCATTTGAGTGAACATTGGCCCATCAGGTTTACAGTTAGGGGGAGTCATTTGGGGAGTCGTTTAACAGGAATGGATTTGGAATCATTTCCATCTTTTAGAGCGCCATTAGTGAAAACAGTCTTCACATCCGCAAGTTCCTGAAGGATATAATTTATGCCTGTTTTATGAGCTTTTTTGATGTTATGTAATTTATTGGCATGAAATTCCCAAGCATAATCCAGCGTTAAAGCCCCGGCTAAGCGGCGAGCAACCTTTTTCATTCAAGACGAAATTTAGCTGGAGCCAGACCAGTCATTATAGAGGAATAATGACCCAGTGAAAAATGATGTTCACTCACACAATCCCTGGCTAAACCTAGACCTCAGCAGGTTTACATTTATCCATCAAAATCATTATTTCCTTCAAACACCTGAGGGCAAACTAAACACCTGTGTAATGTATAACTTTAGTAACTTTAGAGATCAGGTTAAAATGAATTGGTATTTGGGGAAATCAAGGTGTGTGTGTGTGTGTGTGTGTGTGTGTGTGTGTGTGTGTGTTTCTGCACGTGTACATGTGTGTTCGCATGTGTGCATGAGTTTGACGATATGTATACGTGTATGGGGGAAACTTATCAGTTTTTGGCTTCTTTTTAAAGCCATTGTAACTTCCTCCAACTTTGTGTTTGCTTTACTTCTAATCTATATTGTTCTTTCCATATGGAAATCTGGCTACTTCTTTCGTTCCATAGTTAACGGAGTTTCGATCGAGCTCATCAGACAAGAAAACACATAATATTAATGATGTTTCGTGTCAGAATCCATTAGCAAACATGTGAACCATGCAAGCTTTTGGGTCCTGCACAATTCCTCCTCAGTAATATTGGCCAAAACAAAGACAAGGCAATCAATAGGAGAGATTAATCACATGTGTGAGACTCAAGCTCAGACTCGGTTTACATCTCTGTTTAGCAACAGCTGGCACTGCGTTTTACCCCCAGGCTGGAAGTTTCTTTAGTTACTTGATTACATGACACTAAACAATCACATTCTAGATGCGTTGTTTATTAATATATGACACAAAACCATTTTAAAACTGCCTTTTTCATTAGTTCGTCACGGATCTTGGTCCTCTGGAGTGGATCCTGAACACTCCGAGTCATCACAGAGTTCATCATGGTCGGTACCGCTCATAATAGAGCACTTTAATGTACATCATTTCAAAGAAGCTTTTTAGATTTTGCAGTTGTAAACAAGATATATGTAGAACAATGACATTTTATGTGATTTGTTCCTAATTTGTTCTGTTTGCATTATGGTGCAGGGAGAAACCGCTACTGTATTGATAAGAATTATGGAGGAACTCTTATTATTTGGGACCGGATGCTTGGTAAGAGTGTGTGTATACAATAGAGGGTTTTAGTCTTCTTCTAGCATAGAGAGTATACAGTAAAATAATGTAATGCATAGCAGAATATTATTGGAAATCAGAAACATTACAGCGCAAATAGATACAACACAATAAATCCACACTGAGGATCTTGTAGAATAAAAGAGAAAAAGCTGAACAACCATTTAACAAAAAGTGCATACATTAAAAAGCAACACAATGTATGTGTTTTGCCGACTAGCTTTTAAGGACCAAATTTCGAAATTTTGATAAAGTTCTTATTATAAGTTGAAAAACAACTTGAAAAAATAATAGAAAAGAAAGACATTAAGATACCATAATACACATGTCAATGTACTGTACCTTCGTGTATACTTTGCAAAAGGCTTCCAGATACAATGTCCTTTATGGTTCCAGGCATTAAAATATACATTAAAAACATAAAATTAAATTTGACAGCATCTGCCTTTTATATATTTTTAAAGCAAGCCATGTGAGTAAAGTACTTATCAGTATATTATCGTTGTTCTCTTGTAGGAACCTTTGCTCCAGAGGATGAGAAAGTCATCTATGGACTCACACACCCCATTAACACCTTTGACGTTCTGTCTGTTGAGGTACGTTAGCCACAAATGTATCTTTATAGACATGATTTTTGAATTTGTGCCACATTAGTTCTCGCCTACTGAGGTCTAGCTCGGAGTTAAATGTAAATATGAGCCGTGAGTTCTCTTATGCTCTCGCTCTCCTCACGTTTCCCCACCAGTGGAAAATCCACACCATAACCATAACATTAGTAGTTCACTTTAAACAAGAGAGGTGAGAGTGTCGGCAAGAAACCATGTGCAAGTTGCCTTTGATTATTTTCTCTGCACGTTCCCTTGGAAGCGAACGACAAATGCAATCTTATCTGTGGCATGAAACACTTAGACACAGGATTCTATGTCAAACGAAATAACAATAGTGTTTCTCATACATTTTTTGTTTAAAGAACCTAATAACCCTTGGCTATAACTCACTCATTGACACAACATTTCACAGAGGGGGCTTTACTACTCCAGCAAAACTAATACAACTGACTAATGCATTGATACAATATATTCTGTTAACAGATTAAAAGCATATTTGCTTTTATTACGTTAAACTCCATATAAGTGCTATCATTTTTGCATTGCATGTTTCTTTTTTTATCTTTTTGCTGATGATGTGCTTCATGAGGGTTATCAGTTATTTGTCATATAATATGAACTTTGATACGGGACTTTGAGGCTGTCAGTTGCAAAACTTTGCATCCTTAAGTATTGCAAAAATGCAACCAAGCAAAAATGTAGGGGAACCATACACATGTTTACAAGTGCTACCAGAATAGTATTTTATATTATATTCACAAATGCAGACAGGTAATTTTACAGTTTTTTTTTTTTTTGGCACCAGGTAAACAATAATCAATAAACTGCGTAATGTAACAGATACATGAATTATAACACTGCGCTAAAAACCTATACAGTTTCCAGAACAAAAAATAACAGCATATTTTTAAAAGAAAAACGAAACTCAAGTCCCTATTTTCTTTCTATCCAGGGCTAACATTGAAAACTGGGGCATTGGAACATATTTACTTACAGCAACTCTTTATACCATTAAGGATAATTGAACTATTGTACTACTGCATTACTTAATATAATTTACATGAACAGTTTGACAGCAAAATGAGATAAGTCCATTTCTGCATTTTTTCAAATGAAGCAAAAGGAAACGCAAACCGAAAGAAACTATTTGGTGCAAATTTTCTTAGAGTCTCAAGGGTTTTTCTTTTTTTTAAATTATGAATGCCAAAATGTTTTATCGAAATGGTTTGGGTTTTATAAGTGTGAATTTAGTGTGATTTGTCAAAAATATCTCTGTGTTCCACAGTTTTGTCACAATGGATAAATCAGCCTGCAGTTGTGTTTATGGTTATTTACAGTACATATGTGATTTCGGATGAATAATATATTGGCTGAGTTTTAATAAACAAAAGCAAACTCATGTTTTGATTATGATGTTGTAGTAGGTCAAACAGCAAGCAGTGGTAGCAAATTAGATTAAACCAAGTATTCACATACACTCAAAACCTTTTTAATTCTACGCTTGTTGAAGATCATGAGAAACATTATAAACAATACGAAAACTTCAGGTTACTGCATCATCAGCCTCATGCTCTACCTGTTTTAGTCTCACTTTAATACATAATGACAGCTTCCTGTTATATTACAGGTGTCCACGGGTCCATCAGTGTTAGTGTTTACTCTCCTCCCACCACAACTGATCAAACTAATCAGCTAATTAAGAACCCTTTCCGAATAGAAGATGGTGTGGTAAAGCAGGGACAACACACACATAAATATGTAGGATGTGGCTCCTTCTGGACAGAGATGGGAATCGCTGCACTACAGTTTCTATGATGTTTAAACATCATCCAAATTGCATATTGGCCTATTTTAAGGAATGTATTGCAGATACAGTATTAAGTCATTACTGCTCGTGTGACTGGAACGGCAGTAACAAAGTGAAACTGTCCTTATCTTGGTTTTCAACCCTTTGAACACATTCAAGCCACTTGCGGCAGCTGCTGTTTAGCGAGGAAGTTTGATCACATCACAGAAAGAAGCGACTCTCTTGGCTTGTCATGCATGGTGCGTTGACTTTTGCTAAAAAGTTTGCCAACTATGTATCATGCTTTGCTCAAAACATTGAAGTTTAAAGTTGATAAAATAAGTTTATATAGCAGTTTCAAACTAAATGTTTTGTTACAAACAACCCTATTTGCCAGAGAATAATTATTTGTCACAATACGTAAAGGTGTGAAAAAGGCATTTATCAGGTTCTGCTCTCAAACTGTTCATATATTTTAAAAATACAGTTAGGTAATGTTAAAATCAATCACTATACACTTTTATTTATTCATTAAAT
>JAOTQY010000050.1:18254132-18265887 GCA_026413445.1 Dolichallabes microphthalmus
TATCCGGGCTTGGGACCGGCACTGTATCCAGTGGCTGGAGTGTGGGCACTGGCTGGAATCGAACCCAGGCCTTCCGCGTGGCAGGCGAAACTAGACTCATTTCGTCTATTTAGTCCTGAGTCAGGTTTTTTCTGACTGACACTATCACTTTGTAACTATATATGATGACTTCTTCTACGATGCTCTGGTTTCTATAGCTACAATTATTTGGAAACACTTGCTTCACACTAAGCTGTGCATTTGGCTAAGCCAGATGACAGATATCAGCTTAATAAAGGAATGACTGTGTGAAGGACCTTTTGAAGAAAAAAATGTTGAGAAAGCATTTCCTACAGTACATAGGTTCAACAAAATGATTGTATGTGTAAAAGCGTCACAGGCATTGCAAAACGACAAGGATAGCATTTCAATCTTAAAAACATTGCTAATCTAAGAAATATAATATTTTTACATTTCATTTATTTATGAAATTTTACATTTACATCTTACATTTGCTTTTCCTGACTTGGGTTGCAGTGGCAATAAGCTGAGATGGTCATCCAGGATTTCTCCATCCCTAGGTATTTCCAGATGTCCCCAACCTAACTGTTCACTTCCAGCTAATGTGGATATGATAATCCTGTGCCACTAACCTAATATGTTATATCTTGTGCTCTCTTTCGCCATCACTTCTAAAAATGATCCTAAGATACTTAAACTCATCTATCAAGGAGAAGGTTTCTCCGCTTACCTGAAGGAAGCTGTCTCACATTCAGCAATCAGCAGTGAAACATATACACATAGGTCAGCATTAGTTTGTGTCAAGAAAACAACATCCTCTGCAAATAATATCTTACCTCTAACATCATACTCCAATACCAACATACTGAATCATCGTATGTGCATACTGTAGTAGGTTCCCCTGGGCAGCTTTAGCCCCTTGAGAAACGATTCCATAAAACCTCTGGGGGTGTGTTATGGTGTCTGACACCAGGATGTTGGCAGTGAATACTTCGGGTACTGTTGTTTGAATCTCAATGGACACTTGTTTAGACAGAGATAGACAGAGATCAGATAGAGATCTGTGGAGTTTTGAGCTTTGGTATCTTTGCTTGCTGGGCACTATTTGTGGCAGGCTGTGGTTCACTGGATGTTCTGGTGACTTTCTGTTGTAGCCAGCATTTACTTTTTTCAGTGGTTTTAGCTGCATAGGGTTTTCTGTGCAATATGAATGGATGTGCCGGCTTTGGTCTCCTCAGGCATGGGGTCAGCTTGGGTGCCCATGATCCTGTCATCAGTTTACTGGTGTATAGTCGATAATCAATGTTAAGATGGTCTGCTGTGGTGACCCCTTAACGGGAGAAGGCAAAAGAAAGTTTCATGTGTTAATGTTATGTGGTGTTAATATTATGGCTGATCAGTGTATGCTTATTTAATCAGGCTTGTCCATAAGCAAGAAAAAAAAGGAAAGAATATAGATCCACTGCTGACAAGATATTATTTAGCTGGTTGTCATTCTCAGAAATTAACACGTGGTTTCATTAATAGATGGACTAGATCAGGGATGACAAATTATTCCTAGCATCAAGCTAAATTCTCTAGACTACAGTCAACTAAATGATAGTGTACCTGATAAAATGGCTAATGAGATTATGCATTATGTTCTATATGATGCTCATAAATCTTTTCCCCCAACATTTACTGTTACTATCAATGTCGTTTTTTTTCTTTCTTTTTTTTTTTTGCTTAAGATTACAAATGTCATGCTGGCTTTTCATCTGAAGTGAAGATCTAAGAAGAGCTCTGTTTGAGGCATTTACTACCATTTACCATCTTATTATCTTTGTAAATGTCTGCAGGCTTTTATCAGCAAAGCGTAGGGGTTAGTTGAAAGTATGGCTGATATTTACAGCACTCTTGATGTTGATGTTAAATTATAATTGATGTTTGGCATAGCTCCCAATTAAATTTGCACTTTATTGTTAACAAGTGTTATGGAGTAAAAAAAAAAAAGATAAAGTAACAAATTTAATGCAATAGTTGGCAGTTTCTTACTTTAAATGGAACACAGTCTTATGTTGGCTGCACTTCAATGAGTGTTCAGACAATAGTCAAACTATCAAAGGCTAAAGCCCTTATATAGCTCTTATATAGCTTTTATATAGCTCTCTATATAAGCTAAAGTTCTATTATCAGCAGGTTTAGAAATAGAGCACATGTATCATATAAACGATTCACAACTTACCGACTGCTGTGGAGAAAAAAAGAGCATTTATGTAAAATTCTGTGTTGTACATAATACAGTGCAAAATTCAATGCAAAAATTTGATCCAAAAAGCAAACATATAATGATTTAGATGCTTCTATCAGATGATTTGTATGTGCCTGAATGCTTAACATTTTGGCATGCTTAAGTTTTTACATACGAATTCATAAAAGAGAATGAATGAAATTTCATGAAAGTACTTGGGCCATGATATTTGTTCTATGACGTCTCTTAAAACTTAATATGATAGTGTTCACTTTATAATCCTTTGATGGTGAGTTTGAATTGCAAAGATGCCACAGCCTTCTGAGGCCAGGACTTAAAATAGGCCTTAAAATAGGACTTAATATAATCTCTTCCCTGTCGGTCACAACAAAATTAGCTAAAGCTGGGTACTGTATCTACAGGTTAATGTATGCAGAAAAGAGTTGACTGCACTTTTCACTGAATGCATTATGGCACCTTGTAACGCAGCATGAGCAGCAAAATATGTGGGTGTCTAACTTTAAATACTGTGTCTCAGTCTTCAAGTTCCCAGGTTGGCATCTGTTGCATGACAGGTCAAATGCAAGGTCAAATTAGCATGGGAAAAAATTATCATTTGAATACCACAGGGTGACTTATTGGCTGTCCTTGGCATGTTAGACGAAGTTATTTAACATGGGTTTCCTCCAAGCTGTCTGTTTTTTTTTTTTATCATTAAATAAATAAATAAATAAATAAATAAATAAATATGCAGGCGGGAGAGTATGGGAATGGCACATTGTGATGACTGGCATCCAATCCAGGGTGTATTGTCCTGCTTCCTGCTCCTATATTATTAAAAAAGAAACGACAGTAATGCAGATAGTGAAAATGGGTGAATGAATGAATGAATGAATGAATGATGTAATGAATGAATGAAGCTGCCATATTTGTAATAATTACAGCGTTTTTATTTTTATTTTGAGTGTGTATAACTTTAATGTTTTTACCAAAACCGATATCAGCTTGACATGTGCACTTAAACTTTAGACCTTTCAACCAACACTTACCTAAAATTCAACATTTTATCTTTTAGTCATATCAAATTTCTGTGGCCCTAACTGACCTGTGCACTTTAAAACTCTAGCAGTAGCTTGAATAACCTAAAGTTTCACTCTATACATCTGTCATGTTTTTGCAATGGAATCACATATAGCGATGGTCCTTGAGTACCACAGAGTGAAAATGCTTTGGCAGCAAAGATATCTAGAAATGTTGTAGCTTAACATTATGCATACTATGGATTCACTGTGTTAATACACCTAAGCACCCAGGCAAAAACAGCAGGTGATAAGCTTCCAATGTTATTACCCTCGTAGCAGCAGTGCAAAACTAAAACTGATCAATTATTGTGAAGGGTGAAAATTGTGTACTTTTTTTGTGTACATTACAACCTTTTCTTAAAAGTTTACACAGATAATGGCATTGTGTGTGACTTCATGCTGGAGGACTGATTGGTTTTGCTTGATATAGTTATTTTCTACTTTCTACTGATCAACAGGAGACTCATGTCTAACAAAGGAGAGAAGTAAAGTTTGGAAATGGTTCAAACTCCAGACGTGTTGCCATGAATGCAAACTTTACAAAGAAAAATATTTTTTTGTTGCCTGCAATAACCTTCCTTGTGAATGTGTGTGCATGTGTGAGTGGGGACATTGGTACATGTATATGTAAAAAAAAAAAATTATTAGCAAAGACATAGGGGTTAAAGATATTAATCTGTGCATTTTTCGTACACTAAATACTCTGCTATTACACAAAATATTTAAGGTGTGCCACATGCGCATATAGAGCTAAAAGATCTGTCTACATTTTAAAAATATGCACAGCCATGCATGAAGTAAAAAGACACCCTTAGTTTTTATTATAACATGTAGGCACCAATTGTGGTTCATTTGTGAGTGATTAAGGTTGAGCTATTAATGCACTGATAATATTTTGCTAAATAAAATAGTATATTATATGTACTTTTCCTTTAAGAGCAACAACTCACCTAGGCATAGAATGAGAAAGTTGCTATCAACAGATCTTCAGACAGCATGAAGATGTCTTTCAGAAGGCCAAGCTTGACCAGGTCATGACTCCAGTGATGTTTTCTTTAAATTGAACTCTGTTAAAGTGGTAATTTTTAGATTCCTGGCTGTCTCTCATACTGACCAACAATCTGACCTCATTTAAAATCAGGAATTTTCTTGTGAAAAGATACTTGGAGTTTTATTAGTTATTAGTTTTATTCGTTTTATTTATTAGTATACGTATAATTATATGACATAGTTTTATTTATATATGTTTAGATATTTAAAAAAAATTATGAAACGAATAGATGAGTTAATAATTGCGACAAATTGTCTATAAAATAGAACAATGGGTGTCTTTTTTCACTTCTTGCATGTCTGTGTGTAAGATGTCCCCTTGAGAGTGCCTCCACAGGGATGACAGAAGTACAGTCACAGATCAGATCATAACCCAAATATGATTGTTCTTTCAACTCTTTGACTCTGCTGGACATCTCTGTAAACTGGAGTTCGAGGAGTGTGAGCAGGGCAGCGCAGGACAGCGCAGGGCAGAAGGGGCGCTCCGGGGTTTGGCGGCGCGGCGCTCGGAGCCAATGAGAACGCGCAGCGGCGGCGCGGCTTTGAAGGGAGGCCGAGACCTCACGGAGCTTCACCGCCGAAATTCTGTGCAGAAAGAACGCGGAGATTGAGCGCTTTCCCCCCCGTCTTGGGTCAGCTTGTGGATACACACCACAGAGGCAGGTGAGTGCGACATTTCTGCTCTGCTACTGTTGATGACTTTGGAAAGTCCGTAGCGTCGCGTAAAATCTGGAGTGTTTGTTCCGTAGACAGAGCGGCGCGCGACGTACCGTAAACGCAACCGTTATGCGCGTGTTGTGTTTAATCATTCCATTTAATTTAAGTGTTACTTTACACTACGTGCTGCTCATCCATGTTGTGTGTAATGAATCGGACAGATTAGATATTAACACCGCTGCTGCTTCTGCTGCCGGTTCACGTCTGGAGCGCACAACGCCAGATTACACGCTTGTATGCGTCTCAGTGAATGGAGCATCTGAAAGCGGACCTTCTCTGCGGGTTTGAGCACTTCATTCATGCTTTTCCCTCCCTCTCCACTAAAGCAGCTTCAAGCCATCCTCTCGGAGCAGCTCAGGCGCTGATCGGACGGCGCACCGAACGCACCGCTCCAGCGAACAGCTCCACTTCACACGTCTGTCTCACAGAGTCAGTACACACTGCTGCAGGATGGATACGCTTTACGACCAGAGAGTGCCTTTCATTCATGCTCATGTAAGTAGGATGCAAGTTTGCATGTTGCCTGGTCTACATCACAGGTGCGCACAAAAGTAGGCTGTTCATATTATGTTGCAGCTTCTACATGATGTGATGGATCTTAAAAAGAAAAAAAAAAAAGATTTTTTGAGGGGTAAAGTTTCATATCAATCCAAAAATTAACACCATAGCCAGAGCACCCTGGCTCGTCTGGAATAAATGGGTTCATTTGTCTGTTCCTCAAACCCACAGGGAAATGCATGCAGCAACAGACTGGCAAAAGACATGAAAAGGAAATTCATTAACTCTGACCTGGCTTTGGACACCGAGGGTAAGCACAGAACATGTAGAGGGTGGCTGAAAGAGGCAATCTTCATTTCACGGCTTCTTAACATTTCACAAAATGCAATTTGCTTGTTTCCACCTGCACTCTGTGCTGTAAAATCTCAATTACAAACCACATGCCTATGAACAAGCTTCACTACAAGAAGCTCCTCCAGCTCTTCCAGACTGAGATCTGGTGTTGTTGAAGTAAAATGGCAAAAACTGAAGTCTGAGGTGAAATAAGTGAAGACTGTAACTGTGGTTGTTTTACTGATCGCATGCTTGTCCTCTATCGCAGAGCTTTTTCAAGATCTCAGCCAACTCCAGGAGACCTGGCTGGCAGAAGGTAAGTGTTTTACTTTGTGTGTTGTGTTAAAAGCTTGGCCTTGTTGAAGTTATCTATAGTTGGTTGGATGATCAACAAGCGCTTTTGTGTTGAAGACATAGAAAGAAGAGAGAGAGAGAGAGAGAGAGAGAGATAAAATGGGGGAGGGCAGAGCAATATGCCTCAAGTTACAATGCCTAATATGCAGTCCAATTAATGCGTGTGTGGCGAAGGCACCTCATGTGTCATGCATACATTAAAGAGGCAGAGGAGTCTAGAGGGAGACCGAGGAGCTTCTACTGCGAGTGTCATCACAAATTACCAGGAGAACTTGCGATCGCACTCACTCTCTTCTCCCCCGCTTTTGGCAAACGCTAAGGCAGCCGAGCCACCAACACCACCTCTCTCTCTCTCTCTCTCTCTCTCTCACACACACACACACACACACATTCTCTTTCTGCTTCTGTCTTTCCCTCCCTTACATCCTCTTATAGCGTCTATATATGAATCTTTCTAAAGAACTACAGCTGCAGGTTAAGTGTTTTTTCACTTTTTGGACAAATGGACAACTTTTGAAAATGCTCAGAAGGGCTGCAGTCTGAGGTGCAGCCTCCACAATTTCTTTCTGCTTCTTTTTTTTTTACTTTTTAAATTGATTTTCTGATGGAAAGACATGCTTGTTTTGGTGTAACGGGATGCTTCAGGAATTGAGCGCCAGCGTCTTGTTTCCTTCTTGCTTACAGCACCGGCCTATAGGTTAGTGGTGTATGTTTTGTTCTGTGATAGTTCTGATACAACTAATTTATAATAGTTTATAACTATTTGTCTTTTAATATATAATTCAGAAAAATACTAAGTAATATCTTTGTATGGGTAATTATAGCAGTATGCTATTAATTGCATATTATATTAAATATATATATGATGAAATTATCTGCATTTGTTATCCATTGAGGGAAAGAATGTAATACTTATTTTTGTGGCTACGTTTTTATAAACAGTTGAAAATTTTGTATGATTTTCAGCACAAAATTGTTTAACGAACAATTGTCCTAAACAAAAGAAAATATAAGGCTGTTTTAGACCTAAAAAATTGTAGTTGTTTTTTAGACTTTATTATAGGAGTACACTTCGCATTTCTAAGAATTTAGTGATTTGTATAAACTTTTTAATGTTTATTTATATTTACAGATTTTTTTTAACAATATGTAATTTCTTATAGTGTTAGAAGTATATTGTACCTTTGATTTAAATATTTTTGCCTTGTGCCCTAAGTTTCCTGGGATAGGCTCCAGGCCCCCCCGCGACCCTGTATATAAGGATAAAGCGGTACAGAAAATGAATGAATGAATGAATGAATTTTCAAAACATGAATATGCATCAGAACTTGCAAGAAGTTGTAGTGTGGATTTCTAATATCTTTCCAAGCAAATTGACCCAGAAGGTCAAGCTCATCTTTTATGTGCATATTTTAAATAAACAAAATAGATTGTCACATTAAAATTATGCAAAGTCGTTTTGTAAAACTAGGACCAATGCTTTGCATTAGGAACATATTTCCACAATCTATGTCGTTATTACTTAGGCGTTTGTGCGGTACGTGAATTAAGGGATTAATTTAATATTCTTGTTTGTATTTATGAATTCACTTTTTAGCCGTATTGGTATTAAGAAATATAATTGGACAGTAAATAATAATATAGTCATCACATTCAGGGAGAAAATTAATTATACATGTTTATTATTAAGATTCATTATTAACTTGGTGAATTACAGTAATAGACTTTATAGTTATTGTGTCCTGCGCAAGTGCTCAATGTAATAAAATGTTTATAGAGACATTATCGTTACCATCAAACAGACTAAAAATGTGACTGGGCGCTCACATAGGTGTGAAAGAGTCTCAATATTTGATAACCTTAGACCATCGCCATGTATTCTTTAACACGTTTAAAAATCCTCGCAAGCACTGCTAAAGAATTTTCGAACGAGAAGCCCGATTAGGAGGAGATTGGAGGATACTTTACTTTCCTCCGTGCCAGTGTGATTATAGCGATTCCACCTCAGGGCCTTTAAAAGAATAAGACATCATTTAAATATTTTAGTGCCTCAGGAAGGAAGATGGGGATTAAAAATAAAGAAGAACTGTCCAGTGCTGTAGATATTATAGTGACGAACCCAATTCAGTCTGTCTTACATCAGTCAACCACGGTGGCAAGAGGTTGTAGGCAAATTGTAGACAGATTTAATAGACGACTTCCTGTCCATTAGAACCGAAAACGAAGAACTTCTAGAATCATTTCCAAGATTTATCGTCTCAGGTAATTGGAACGAAGAGGAAGACGTATGAGAGACAGACTGTATTTCCGACAGGAAAGACTAAAGAGGTGATTGGGTGGTCATTTGACATGCGTGTGTCATTTTCGCCAGGGCAACCCTTTCCAAGTCGCTTTTGGAAATATAGGGATTTTTTTTCCCGTCATACAGTAAACCCTTTTCTAAAATAGTGGTAACAATTATAAATAATTTAGCGTGTCAAGTCAGTTTGGTTGTATGTTTGTGTAAACCTCTTGTCCAGTGTGACTTTAATGTTAAATGTATGGGGAAGTTGTAATAGTGTGTTTATACCACAGTGCATCTGTGTGTAATGATCGCTCAAGGCCTGCATTTTCACTGTCTGCCTTTTTTTTTTTGCCTCCTGTGAATGACGGCAGTGCTCCAACTCCCAGGCCGTCCTCAGTAGTGCTGCCTGGATCAGCTGTCTCATTCACAGGCTCTCTCATTCACCCTGCTGAGTCCTGCAGCTTTCTTCCTTCTCCCTGTCTCTTCTTCTCCCTCTCATTTGCGTTAACCTATACTCTTTCGTGTCCCGTTTCTTTCTAGTTTCAGTCTAAAATAATATGTAAAAGGCAAGACATGGCTGTTATCAGCTCTTTTTTTTTTTATTCTAAATTTGGACTGTTCTGTCAGATGGGTGGCAATTCCATAAAAGCAATGTTGCTGTGTGGATTTGAAGTGCTGTTTGAGCTTTGAAACACCTTTATAACCACACAGGGTTGTACCATAAAGATAAGTCGTCTGTCAACTTCTTTGCATGCAATATGAGTTAAAGTGGACGTGTGTGTGTGTGTGTGTGTGTGTGTGTGTGTGTGTGTGTGTGTTTGCGCTTGTATGGCTGTGTTAGGGTGTTAAAAAAGCGAAAAAACTTAATGCCCTCATTAAATGGAATAAAAGTGCAGTGTATTTGTATATTTATATTTGTGTGCCCTGACATGTTACTGTTGGTGTAAAAATGGAAATCCATATTTATCACTCCAAAATGAACGTGCTAATAGCCTGGCGCTCAGAGGTCTCACTGCTTTTTGCCTCACTGGCTTTTACACCAGATCAGGCTTGTGGGAAACAGACACACACTCAAAGTGTAAAACGTGTGGAACATAAACATGACCGAGCGTGATTGTACTGAAGGATTCATTATTTTAGCATTAGGCAGACTGGAGGAGAGACGACACTGCAGGTACAGGTGCATTCACCAGTGGGGACGTGTCCCAATTAGACAGTGTGAACAATGGGTGTTTTTTTTTGGTGCGTGTCTGTCCCCTTATCTTGCCTGAAAGACAAAAAAATAAAAAATTGTCAGAAACAAAGAGAGTAAGAAATATTGTAGACTAATGCTCAAAAAAGTACGGTTTCTTTCATTGTGATGATTTAATACTCACTCACAGGATTTTTATCTGAGGACATGACTGACAGAGATTTAGGACGAGTTTCACACGCGGGGTCCTGTTCTGTCCAGCTAAATGAAGACTAAATTAGATTATTGACATAATTAGAGGATATGTCTCCTTTAGTATAAATGAATAAATGTCCTCATGCATAGGCTTACGATTTTTGATTCATTACTGTTTAAATCATTGGAGCTTAATAGAGGAAATTACTTAAATACAGATTGTGTTAACTCCAGTTATTAGCCACAGGCAAGGAGGAAAGAAACTAATCTAGTCCTGTTCTCATCTTCTTCTTTTTTTCTTTCTTTTCCTTTTCTCTGTGCAGCCCAAGTTCCGGACAATGATGAGCAGTTTGTTCCTGACTTTCAGGGTGATAACTGTAAGTAAATACATTTATAATTGAGCTTTTCTTTGACATGACGGTTGATGAAACAAAAGGCAGATATAAAAAAAAAATTCTAATCACGTTTTATAAAATTGTAGAGGTCACACACTGTTGTGATCTTAGATGTAATACCAAGTTGTAGGGAGTGTGTTGTGTGCAGCTAGCTCCGGTACTACTTTAAATGGCCATAGGAAGTAGACTTGGCTTGGGGCGATCAGCGGATTCAGTGCCAGTGTCGGAAGTGGCATGGACTGAGTGTGGCACAGTGGGGTATGAGGCCAGCTTATGTCTTAAAAAGAAGCCAAAACACACCACCGCACTGATGATGCTGGGAGGGAAAAAAAAAACAATACCAAAAAAAAAACAAAAAAAACAGAGGGCTTTGTCTTGATGGTAATTCACCAAGCAGCACACACTACTCTTACTTATAACCGTACTGTAAAGTGGTGTAATTCCTGTATTTCTCCGGTTTACTTGTCCCTGTGTTTAGGTGTAAAATGAAAAACAATTAGGACTGAGATTACAATAACAGCATTTATAATGGTCAGGCAGTTATTGAGTGACCTCACTTTAGTACAAAATAATTCTTGACCTAATGCAAACCTACACAATGCTACATACTGTGCATTTACTGTACTGAGTCAGCTGCCTGTTTGTGTACCGGATGTATATTTTTAAATACACATCCACTTTGTGTCCCTGTGCACTGTAGTGCAGTGTCATTGAGCCGGCTCGATGCTGATAGCTGGCATTTGTGGATGCAAACAAGGGAAGAGCAGGGCAGGAGAGGAGGGACGGGCAGATGGTGGGAGGGCGAGGGCGCGGTTGTAGCGCTCCTGAACAGGCAGCCTAGCATGCAGCCCCATATGTGTCTACGCTGGCACGGCCCCTCTAGATCACTTTCCCTCAGCACACAACCACACAAAGCACATGACTATAAAAGAGACAAAAAGGAATATGTGAGAAAGAAAAGTTGAAGGATTTGTGAAAAGATTCAAATGGAAAGCTGCGAAATGTAGAATTTGCGGTTTGTAAGCAGTTTTTCCTTAAATAAAATGACAGGGAAAAAACTCATATGCAGTGTAGAAAGTCACATTATAACACTGTGGTACTGTCTTTAATAAGGAAGGCTGATGTTTTACGCCGTGTCTTTAAGGAAAAATAAGTGTAATATTTGTAACAGCTAAAGAAATGAAGTTTTCGTTCTGAATGAATGAAATAACATGTCTTAATAACATGTTTTTAAATAAATTTTACATTTGTATAATAAATTTAATATGAAAAAATACATACATTCCTTAATCATAGGGATAGTTAAATTTGTCATTGTGTATAATTATTTTCTGACTATTCTGCAATTTAGTTTTGAAAGCAAGAGCAAACAATGCAAACTAAAAAATTTTAATATTTACAGGAAACCCACATGTGATCAAAATT
>JAOTQY010000050.1:18391369-18402750 GCA_026413445.1 Dolichallabes microphthalmus
AACATGCAAACTCCATGCACACAGAGACGGGAATCGAGCCTGGCCGGGGAATTGAACCCAGACCCTGGCGGTGCAAGTCGACAGTACTAACCACTACACCACCGTGCCGCCCCTAAATGATTTTAGCAATCGCCTAATTTTTTTTGTAGACCGGCTAACTGATTGATAAACGTTTTGTGAGCGTCTCTACACTTTAAGTTCCAAAGTATTTTTATAGGAAGGTTTTGGGACAGATTTTGAAGAAGTGTTTTTTTTTCTGGATTATGATTTAACAATACAATGCTGTTTGACATGGATACTGTATGTCTTGTTTCCTGAAAAATGAGTGAGCTATGGTCATGGAGATCAAAGAGGGTCGGCAGGTCTCAAACAAATCTTTAGAACTGTAAAACGGTGAATTTTTCTATAATGCTCAGAAAACCCAACTGAATGTCTCAATATACGTTTTGTGGGGGAGCATGCAAAATTGAGGGAGGGAACGCTTCCTTAGAAAAGTATTAGCAAGCTTTTCCCAGGGGAGGAGAGATTGGGCCATTTCATGGCGCCTGTAGTAACCAGGATTACAGACAATTAAGGAACATATTAAGCATAAAAATATTTACGATTTCTGATTTCACTAAGAACGTATGAACAAATGATCTGACATTCTCATCTGTTGTTTCTGTTCCCACAGTTGCCCCTGTTTTGCTTGATGATTCCAAGTGCACCATAGTGCGAGAAGGTGTGCAATGTGTCTGCATAGCCACTGGCAATCCTGAACCATCCATAGCATTCCACCTTCCTGACCACAATATCACCATTAATGAGACAAATGGCCGATACAACTTCTACACACATACAGATGGTTATACATCAACTGGCATGATAAAACTGAGGGAGAAGGGTGACCGGGAGAACAACGAAGACATAGCTGTTCATGTACACTGCAGCATCTCTAACGTTTATGGCTCTCATTCTATCCGGCTAGAACTGCAGCAAGAGAGTGAGTTCATGTTGTCATAGAATCTTAACAATGTATTGATCTGAAATTTTCCAACAATCATGTCTTATGTTCAATGCAGTTTGGTCATATAATTAGTCATAGTCGGTTTAAGGAAATAAAAAAATCAGGGTTTTTCTTAATTAGGATTTAAGTCAATTTCATCCTACATGTGATCAAATAAATTGAATGTGCCAGTGAACAATGACATATTTGCTATGTTATTTTTAAAAACATGATGATAATGTGATGATGATGATGATGATGATGATGATGATGATGATGATGATACTTACAGTTAATTGAAACCATTTTTGTTAATATAACAAAAAGTATAATACACTTAAAACAAAGCATTCATATCATATTTCAGAAAAATACCTGATGGCTGTAATAGTGGGAACCATCGGAGGAGTGGCAGTTATTGCTTTTATCATTGCAGCTGTAAGATATGTGGGACAAAACAACAAAAAGTAAGTAATTTACCATATCCATTGCACAGATCTGGGGAAAGGGGCAAAGCAAGGAAACACCAAAGCCTAGTCATCCATTCTCAAATGTGTTTCTTTTTGATCTTGCTATATACATGACCCATGAAACAATTTGATCAAATGGTAAGATGGTACATGCAACAAGTTGGCAAACAAAATGACAGTGTTGGCCATGATGTGGACTCCAGATGACAGACTAACAAGACTTTGATTTGCCTTCCATTGCTTTCTAGCCTCAATCACTAAGCTAAGCTAAACAAAGCAAAGGCACTTACCCTCAAGTGCTTCAGCAAATATACAACCACTATTATGCTCCTGACAACAGACAGTTGTCAGTTCCACAGTTCCACCATTTTTGATATTGAAACCAAAAGCAAAAGAAAAAGTGCCTCTTGGTTATGGAGGCAAAAGTGATCTGCAAAATGGATGCCCAGGCTTACTGTGTTGCCCTGAGCTAGTCATTAGCGTCATTCCGTGTGAGACAGAGTCTGATCCTCTGACTCCAACCTCCAGAGAGAATGGCAACCCTGGGCAGGACGTGGGCTCTAGAGTGGAGAATCCCTCCATGTACTACAGCGCAGTCAAGAAGGACAAACAAAGTCTCAGGAAAAAAGTGGTGAGATATTATGACGATGAATTATGAATATAATACTATTTTTACATGTGCCGTTGTTCATAGTGGTGTTTTGCTGATGTCTTGGGGTTGTTAAAATGCGTTGAAATGATACCTAAAACCCAGGGTTTTAATTCTGTGCAATTAATGCGTAAAAGCGTAATAAGTTTAAGTCGACTATTTTGGACTATAAAATATAAATATGAATAGAACTTAATACAGTTTTAGTGTCCTCACTAAAATGTCAAAGGTGGTTTTCTTCATACTCTCACTGGATATCTTGGCTATGTTCACATTGCACAATCCAGTTTGCTTAGATTTGATCTGTTTCTCTTGACATTTGTAAGTTCAAATGACCCATATGCGCCCTTAATGTGATTCTATCTGTCCTCAAAAAAACACCCTGAATGGACATGCTGTATCAGTATCTGTTTTTCATCATACACAATTGAACAACAAATTATCAACATGTGGTGACATATTGTGTCAAAAGATACAGTACGCAACAATTGAATGCACTAGAATCTACTAGTAGTCCAAGCTTGGATACGGGTCCTTTTTGACCTAAGAAATGTCAAATACCTAATGGAGAAAATGGAGATATTCAATGGAGAAAAATGCAGTATTATCACTAAAAATGCACTTGAATTGTTCAAAAAAGGGACATTGAGCAGCATTGGCCTCTGTGTTGATTTAATTGTTTTGCCGTTTTTAACTTTTAGCATTTTAGCTACATATGTCTGTGACCATGCTTTGACATTTTTGCACATTTTAGTTTTTTTTTTTAAACATTCCTCAAGCTCAGTAGCTAGCTTTGTGTTTTGCTTGAATTGAATAATTTGCCCAAATATCAAGTCAATCACATTCCCCCATACTTTACTGAATATAATCACTACTGTTGTCATTGTTTGTTGTTTTGCCAGACACTGAGTGATGATAAAATTGATATGCGCGATAAGGTGAATTTGGTGAATTACGATCTGACCATTCTCATTCAGAAATATCTAGAAGTCTGAAAATTACTCAGCTCTAATTTTAAATGATCAGATTTTTATTTATGTATAGTCCTGAAAAAAAATCTGATCGGAGTTATATCGTGGCAGAGTAAATGGATTAGCGACACTTCAACCTAGGAATGTGAAAGTAGCCTTCTACAGTACTTTTCCGATATAAAGGCAAAAAAAAATTCGGAAAGGGTTTTATTTGTCTACAAATTAACTGTTTCCCAGCATTAAATGGTGGAGTTGTACTAGAACTCTAGACGTGGTTATTTGCTTGCCTGATGGTGAAGTGTGGCCTTTGCTTTGAAGCATTTCCTGACTATTCTTTCCTTCTTCATTGCTTGTCTGCATTCTCTGTCTCTTTTGTCTTTCCCCTAACTTAACAGCTTAAGACTGAGCTGCTGGGCTCTAAGTTTAATTCCATCCTAGAAGAGAGCACGGTAAGGCTAACAAATCAACAGCTGCAGTACAAGTAAACAACCGTCATACAAGTAGAATATATTTTCTTAAAACTTTTTTTTTCCTCATTCCGGTTGTAATCTATTATATCTGCATTAGATTGGTTCTTGTCTAACACAATAACATTGCTTGGCTCCTTTGGCTTTGCTACATTTAACCTCACAACATTCTTTTGATTGCCAACATGTCATTAATTTATCAGGATATAGAGTGGGGGAGAAATGATCAGTCCATACAGTAGTTGACTCTGAGGGCAGTAATGACTTGCTCTATCTTTGCAGGGAGAAGACAGCGATTACCAGCATGTTGGCTCGACTGCAGGCATGGAGAGGCAAGAGCTGAATTTTCTCGGGCGACAGCGTGAGGGAAGATTGGGGAGGGGGGATGACACCACTGACTACACAGAGATCAAAGCCAAATGAATCGCGATCCTTCCCTGAAGCCTCGACCGAAAGGGATACAGTGGCCTCTAGCTTCCAATAAATTCCTTTCCACAAATTCAGTCTGTACCAGTCAGCATACCCAAATTTACCAAAACTATAATTATTTTACCTAGGTCTGTGATTATTTCATTTTTTTCTGATGTTTCAGAAAGGAAGATTGCCCCCATGTATAACCATATTTAATACCTCGCAATCTCATTGTTACATTTGGAAGTATTGCAACATCAAATGGGTGCTTGCTGAAGGTGTCCTAAATCATTTACAGAATTACATTAATGTTAAACACGTGTTGAAGAAGAATGGGTCGTGGTTGTATCCAGATTTCTTTCACTAGTCGTCATTCACACTGTGTCCACAGCAAGTCGAAGCGTCAGGGAACGAGACATGCAGCATGTCTCGAAATTCTAGCACTATCTCCAGTAGAATGTTTTCCCAAATCTAGAGGGTCTCTCAGCCACTTTTTAAGTGTACCATGGTAAGTGATCAGTGAAGTATGCATTCTGTTTTGCTAATGACATGCCCAAAAGTGATTGTTAAAGTGTTTTGAGTTTGTGTGACCCCACAAAGTAAGCATGAGGATAATGTTTACCCAATGGATTTTTTAAAGGTGGGATAAACAAATGGCTGGCTAAATACTTTTTCATTTTTCTGTACATGATGATGATCATGTTTAGATCTGTAGTCCATCTTTCCTGTCAAATGTTACATACAAACTTAAGAGGTGATTACAGTAGTGGACTTCTTTGCTTTTGAAAAGGAAAATTGGTCTAAGATACAGTATTTCTTAAAGAGGAAATATTTCATGTGAAGTGCTGATTTTAAGAGGAAATAGTGTCAGGGGTCAATAACCTTGCTTTTCTACTCATTTAAGACACATGGCAAAAGGAATGGCCGATCACACCCCACTTTCTTGTGGTCCATTTCCTGCCAACACATACTGTGCCTGGTTTTGTTTTAACTAAGCTCCAGTCTCTATTTTTTTTTTTTTTTTTTTTTACAATCTCTCCACTCTAAGGGTAAAGTCAGAATATCAACCAACCAAATTAAGATATCAGAATGCAATTCAGCACAGCCGAATACATATTCGAAGGAAAGAGGATGTCACGTCAGATCTGTTTAAATGAATACACTAAAGTGTCATATTGAAAACTATCACTTTACCCAGGAGGGTTTTATTGAAATGTATTATTCATTAATTTTGAAACATCCTCCATTCAGGTTATATGAAATTCATCGATATGTACAATGTATGTACATATATCAAATCCTAATGCATACGACTCAATTTTACTAAATCCTTAACACATAAAATCACTTAACTTACATTTGTAAAGAATTCATAAAAGGCACCAATATAAAGGGATATCATTTATGTAAATACAGTATACATCTGTTCTCTGAAGTGAACCAAACCCAGTACAAGATATTTATTTGGGATTTGCAGCACAGAAATATAAAACAGGCAATTAATAACAGATCTATTTATATATAAAAAAAATACATCTATTTAGGAGAGCATTTTGGTAGTCCAGTCTAATCATTGACTTTATGTATTGTAAAGAGTATTTGTAAGCATTTGACTGTGTGATGATGATAACGTTGGCTTTTTTTTCTTTTCTTATTTATGTAATAATTTGGACAGGGACTTTAAAACCCTTGGACAAAACAACAATGTTCAAAGCTAATCATGCATTTGTTTGATTTATTTATTCTTTTGTTAAAAAACTTTCACCTTCAATGCCATCTTTAAAGCAAACAAATAAAGTACAAAAGATGGGAACAAATCACCTATTGTCATTTGTCATTTGTATATATAACTTAAAATATTAAAATGCTATGTAAAATCTACTACTTAATAAGCATATTGGGAAATTAATATTTATATTAAAACATATACCAAAAAAGTGGGAAAAAATACTACGTATACTGTACTTGTGCACAGGAGCTTACTTTAGCTATTACAGTAACTTTTGTTTCACATCATCCACTGGCGCTGAGGCAGAAACGTGGTTTTGAATACTGTATGTGTAATGTGACTAAACTTTACCAGTGTTTTTGTTCCCTTTTTAATTCTACTTAAAAAAAAAGCCAATATTACTGTAACATTTTCACAATGTAAATTGAGAGACTAGATTTTAGAATTTTAATTCTTACTCCAGGGGCCTGAGTATAAGTATATTATTTATAGACTATTATTATATAGAGTATATTTGGCCCTGCTCCCTTGAGGATAGTGTCACCAACGATGCTACAGGCTTGCTGCATAACACATTGTGGCTTCATGTGTGATAGAGAAAGCATGTGCTAGATTTCAGCTTCTGTACCTCACAAGTAGTGTACAACAGAAGAGACCTTGTGATTCCATTGCAGTGACCTTCCATACACACTGCTGGATTTGTGTTCAAAGAGAATTTTATTGTAACCCACAAATTAATTATACCATTATACCATTAATTATAAATGATCTGTCAGCTAAATTTAGGCGTACACAAAAGTTATAAGATATATACCTTTACTTTTATATAAGTAAAAGATTCATTTAAAGTATAACTAAAGGCAAAGTAAATCAGAAAATGACACAGCAAAGTAAAAAAAGGGCAGTTTGGGTATGAGTTCAGGGCAAAAGTCAGTTTCACATGAGTTTCTGAACTTGTGGTTATAAGATGTGCAGTGAATTGTTTAGTAACATCTAAAGGTGGAAGTGCTTTTTAAAGTCTGAGGAAGGATGTGAAAGCAGTTAGAACAGTTTTCAACTGCACACAAGCTCTATATACACTTAAACTGAAAGAAGTCCTGGAGAAAGAAGGACGTGACAGAAGGAGGTGCGTTGAAATAAAAAATATATAATAACGATAATAATAAATATCAATAAGATACATGGTGATGCATACCTTAGCTTTTTAGCTACTACTTTTCTAAAAGAACTAATGGAAATAATATCAAAGCTATATTAGGCTAATATCAGGCAGGAAGTTCACATAATCGTTTGTTAATACACTACTTAAGTAAAAGATTTCTTGTTTCCTAATGAATTATACAATAGAGAGAAAGGCATGTATATGAACACATTGTTAATTATTTGCAGATCTGGTTTTGATCCGAGTGAATGCTGAGAGATGAAAATAATCATTTTTGTGTTGCTCCTAACATTTACAATAGAGACCGAAGGTAGGTGCTGCTGTCTATCATAGCATGTGTACTTTTATACACACTGTACAAGTTCAGTAGGGGTATTTATTTATTTATTTATTATTTAAGTAATAAGGTATTTTTTGTTTATGCAGATTCCTTTTTTTATGCAGTAACACACATTTATTCTTTTTTAGGGGGAAATTCCACCACTGTAGGGGTAACCTCAAATAGTGGCTCAACTCAAGGTATAACTTTTCAGTTACATCAGTCAAATAAACTTTCATCGTTATTAAAAAAAATTATTTTATCCTTTTAGTTTTTTATTTTTATTTTACCAAATTTATTTATTTTCCTGTAATACTGCTCCTATACATGTGGAATAGTGAAAGCCATATCAACAAAAAGCTTCCTGTATAAATAGACCGATTCTAAGATCAGTGCTATTGGGCAGAAAATGCACTTGAGTTAATTTGCAGTGTACGTTTATGTACATTATATTGTACTAGTCAGTCTGTAGTATTTATTTCATATACATGTTTTTTGTGTACTGTAATAGCTAAAATTCTGGTCTGTTGTCTCAAACACAAATTTACACTCCAGTGTATTTCAAAAACAAAAGAAATGACCTTATCAGTACTTTTAGAAGATAACTACAGTAAATTGTCTGCAAATCACTGTAGCATAAGAGCAATAAACTCTTTGGAACTTGACTCTATTGGAGAATACAAGACTCCACTTCACCCATCATCTACAGTATTACTGTCCTAATGTAAATGTCATCATAAACCTTGTTAAATGTTGGTAAAAACAGCAGTAGTTCTGATGATATTTTAAATCAGATACTTCTCAAATAATATTAATTAGAAAGTTTTTTCAGCTTCTACTGTAGCATGCCTGGTTTATCCAATCAGCTTATTAATGCTCTTTTCTGAATTGAAGTAGGGCTAGACCCACTGTTCTATGTATTACTGTCAAAGCATCTTATGTGATACATACAGGGGTTCAGAGAAATGATACATTTGAACATTTTAAATTTTAGGTGATCTTTTAAAGCAGTAGGTTTTAATTTTTTTCAATGAGAAAAGTTCCTGCCTACTTTCTACTTAACCACAGTTTTCAATTTGATAAGCGAACATGCTTACATTGCGGTGTGTCTCTCAGTTACATGCACAGTGTATTATAAATAAAAAAAGGAAACCTCACTAAACTAACCAATCATATTAAAGACAGTCTGTCCTCTTTAAAAGAGATCTCTTCTTTCTCCACGGAGAGCCTTAGCACAGCCAGCACCTTAAACCCAACAAGTAAGTTTCACATTTCTTTCCGAATGCAAATAAGTTTTTTTTATGTATATACTTAGTAACTCTTTGACAGATACTGTATTTATTATTGTCTTTCTGAATTTTTTTGTCAAATATAATACAATTGTCAGTTAATGTAATTGCTTCAATATTTTTCAATAAGTTAAGGAATAGTGTACTAATTATTTCTCTTACCACAGTGTTGTTGAATGCCATACTATAACCTTTTTAACACATATAGATATTAAAATCAAGAAAATAAGATCTGAAATTCCAGTCATATTCATCTATTGATTTAAAACACAAATATCTTCAGTATATTGCAAAAACAAAAGAATTGATCTTACCAGTACTTTCAGAGCAGACTGTAATTGTCTGCAAATCACTGTCGCTTAAGAGGAATAAACCCTTTTGGAAGTTGCCACTATTGGAGAATACACGACTCCAGTCTCCATCATATTTTATTGTCTTATAACCTATTTTTCAACATAAATTTCTTTAAATGTTGAAAAAAACAGCAATCAATTTGATGCCATTTTAGGTCAGACACTTCTCAATTCATTTTAGTTAAAAAATTCTTGAACAGTGGTTCTCAACCCTGGTCCTGAAGGAACCAAGGGCACTGAACATTTAAATGTTTTTTTTTTTTTTTTAAGCAGAGTTTCTCAGTTGAAAAGTAGGGATTTAGAGAAATTATACATTTTAACATTTAAAATTATTAGTTGCTATTTATTTTAAAGCAGTAGTTGTTAAATTCAGAGCTTTGTTTTTTAGAGAACAGAGGGTCTATGAAAGGTTCCTGCCTGTTATTTTAACGTTTCTCAGTTACTGTACAGTATGTGCACAGTATGTTACATATTAAAAAGAGAACCTCACTAAACTAACCAATACTATTACAGGTAGTTTGGACACTTCATCTAGTGGAGCTTCTACCATCACTTCCTCCTCTGAGATGAATGCAACCAGTTCACATAACACCAGTACAGAACTTGTACAAATATGTAAGTTTCACATTTTTTTTTCTGAATACAATGGATCAAACAGGAGGCAGAATGGTTGTGTAGTGTTTAGCACTGTGGCCTCAGACCTCCAGGGTTGAAGGTTTGGTTCTGTGTGTGTTCTCCCTGTCTTTGATAGGTACGGTTTTCTCCCACAGTCCAAAAACATGCAAATTAGGTTAACTGCGATTCCAAATTGCCTGTAGTGTGTGTGTGTGTGTGTGTGTGTGTGTGTGTGTGTGTGTGTGTGCGCTCTGTGAAAGATTGGCACCCTGTCCAGTGTGTACCCTGCCTCGTTCCCTAACTCTCCTGTCATACAGTAGGTTACAGACCTCCCACGTGACCCTGTTCACTGGATAAACAGTATACAATATGATGAATGGATCAAACAGGACTTCTCAAATCCTTCCTTAAAATGAAGTTCTATATGCACTGTTTTATGAGTCTTATGTTCTCTTTTTACTTTTACTACATACACTGTGATTTATTCCTAGATTTATAACAGTATTCCAGTTCAATAATGTTGAACTCCATGTTTTCAGATTTAGCACTGACCATCCCAACATTTCAATATGAAACTAAATGTTATTTGGTAACATATACTGTAAGCATAATGGTGGGGGAGATTCATGAGCAGGCAGACAGCTATCATCTTATATTTTTCAGTACTGAAATTTAAGTTAGCACAAATATGGAATAGAGATCAATATAGTTGGAGTAATGTGGGGTTTTAATAAAGATGTAAACAACAGGCAAGATCAGGCAACGTGCCAACAACAGTGTGAGGGCAAAAAAAAATCACAAATCTAAAAGAAAAAAAAGTAAAAAAAAAAAAAAAAGAATAATAACAAGTACACAAAAATCTTTGTAAATGCATAGGTTAACTCACAATAAGGTTATGTTCAAAGTCTATTTAAATAGAGTGACTGTGATGAGGGACAAATGTGTTCAGTGAATGTGACCAGGTGAGTGTGTGTTGGGTGTTGGATGTCTTTGGAGGGCATAATTGTAGTCCATGGTTCTTGATGATGGAGTTGGAGCTCTGGGTTAGCATTTCTAATTCTTTGACAGCTGAAATGTAAGATATGTTGTTGTAGTTCCTTTAAGTGGTTTGTTATGTAAACTGTAACCAGATATGATGATTATGGTAATTAATGCAGCTCTACTGAAGCGTGAACACTGGGTAGAATACTAGAGACATGAATGTTTCTATTATATGTTTGTATGTTTGAATGAATGTTTGTATACTAAATTAACCAAAAAAATAACTCGTGCATGCAGCCATTTAAAACATACAAACAAACAAACAAACAAACGAACAAACAAACAATTAAATAAATAAATATTTATTTGTTATAACAGTATTTAAAAAGAATATGTATATAATCTATATTTTATCTTGTCTTTATCTATACAAACTGCTTGTGGAAGTAAAAGAAAAGTTAACTCACTTTAGACCAGGAATAGACTAGGAAGAGTCAAAAATGTCATTGGCTATTCCAAGAGGTTTTTATGCCTTGCAAATGGCAACATTTAAAGATTGCCTAAAATTGTGTTCAATTTGGGATTATTAAAGAGCTTAATATGGTAGTAGGAAGAAAGTGTTACAAAACTGATCAGAATACGCTTCCAAATCAGCAGAAGACAGGTTCTTTATTTTACACACACAAATATATATATATTATTATATATTTACACACACACACACACACACACACACACACACACACACACACAGTGAGGTCAATAACTGTTTGATCACCCTGTAAGTTCTCTTACTTAAAAATCATGGAGGGGTCTACAATTTTCAGCATAGGTGCATTTCCACTGTGAGAGACAGAATCTAAAAAGAAAAATTTGGAAATCACATTGTATGATTTATTTGTGAATTCATTCATTCATTCATTTTCTATACCGCTTTATCCTGTTCAGGGTCGCGGGGGGCCTGGAGCCTATCCCAGGAG
>JAOTQY010000050.1:18421489-18435039 GCA_026413445.1 Dolichallabes microphthalmus
GGATAGGCTCCAGGCCCCCGCGACCCTGTCTATAAGGATAAAGCGGTACAGAAAATGAATGAATGAATGAATGAATATCAGCTCCATTAAATTCTGGGTTCTGGGGGTGAATCCCTAAGCTTTAAATGTAAAACTAATGCAGTAGGGTGTACAATCCCTTGTCCCACTCACCAAGTAGTGCCCTGGATTAGGGGTTATAGAGGGATTTGGAATTCAACATTGTGTTAGTGACAACCTACTTTCGCCCGTGATGTGACCAACAGTTATTGTAATTAACGATTATACAAAACATGTTAGGCGAAGTGATGCATATAGTTAAACATCCAATCCATTTGTTCAATGATGGATGTATTTGTTCAATGAATCAATTTGAAAATAATCAATTTGTTACAGTACTATCCATTATCGGGTAAGGTTGTCCAATCAGATTACCTTGTAAGAACTACTGTGGTATAACTTAGTTAGTGTTCTGCCTTTGGATCAAAACTAAAAGGCATATTCACAACCACCAACAACCAACATATACAATATATACACACACACACATTCTTATGCAAAAGTTTAGACACCCCTTGAAAAATAACAGATTTTGGTGATTTTTTAATTGAAAAGACGTTAACACAGTCTTACTTGGAAAAAATGCACAATATTTTAGCAAACATTGATGCATAGTTACTTCTTATACCATAAATTGAACAAAAATGAAAAAATAAAACCATTATTATGGCACTGTGCAAAAGTTTGGGCACCCTAAAAGTTCCAGAGTCTCAGATTCTTTTCACAAGGTTTCAGACCTTAATCAGCTCGTTAGATCTGATGCATGGCAACAGCTGTCATTTGTAAATTCCAATTTTAAAGCTTTACAAATACTTTGACTCTTCAAACCTTGTGCACACACTTGCGGACACTCAACAACCATGGGTTCCTCTAAGCAGCTGTGTAAGTTATGAAAATAAAAGTTATTAATGCCCACAATGGACAATCAGCAAAGGCAGGTTTGGAGAAAAAAATTTGCAGCATTTCAGGAAAAGATAATCTTGCCAACTATTAAGCATGTGGATGTAGCTATCATGCTTTGGGATTGTGTTGCAGCCAGTGGCACAGGAAACACTGCACGGGTTTGAGGGAAGAATGGATTCCACTAAATACACAGCAAATTCTGGAAGCAAACATCACACCATCTGTAAAAAAGCTGAAGCTGAAAAGAGGACGGCTTCTACAACAATGGCTTCTTTTATGGTTTTTAAGTCATCACTCAAAACACATCTTTTTACTCTTGCTTTCAACTCAGTTTGATTTGTCGTCTGATATTCTTGTGTTTTATTAAACTGATACTTATTTTATTTGTGATGTAACCTATTCTTGTTAGGCTGTGTACAGCACTTTGGCTGACCTTGTTGGTTTTTTAAAGTGCTTTATAAATAAAGTTGGATTGGATTGGATTGGATTGGAACAAGACAATGATCCTAAACATACCTCGAAATCCACTTTGGAATACCTCAAGAGACGCAAGCTGTAGGTTTTGAAATGGCCATCACCGTCCCCTGATTTAAACATCATTGAAAATTTGTGGGTAGATCTTAAAAGAGCTGTGCATGCAAGACAACCAAAGAATATTACAGAACTAGAAGCCTTTAGCAAGGAAGAATGGGAGAAAATCCCAAGTACAAGAATTTAAACTCTTTTAGCTGGCTATAAAGAGCGTTTGCAAGCTGTGATATCTGTCAGAGGAGGTGTTACTATACTGATTTGTAGGGTGCCCAAAATTTTGCACAGTGCCACAAGTTTTTATTTTGCATATTTGTTCAATTTATGACATAAAAAGTAACTATGCATCAATGTTTATTGAAAATATTGTGCATTTTTTTCCATTTCCAAGAAAGACTGTGTTAAATTTTTAACTGAACATCTTTTCAATTAAAAAAAAATCACCAAAATCTGTTTTTTATCAAGGGGTGTCTAAACTTTTGTATAAGAATGTGTGTGTGTATATACTGTATACTGTATGTTGGTTGTTGCACTATAGTTTAATTTACAAAAACACTGCAAAGAAAAGTGATTGCCAGTGCCGACGATTTAACCCTAACGATTTAAACCTAATGATTACTAACTAATTCAACTAATGGCCAAAGGCCTCTGTGAAAAGATGTGTTTTAAGATACTTTTTGAACAGGGGTATTGAGGGGGCACATTGGACATGAAGGGGTAGCTTGTTCCAAAGAGTGGGGGCATAATATCTTTTATTTTGCCTTCTCACACTAAATAACTCAAAAAGTATTACAGTATTAGCCTACAGTATACACATAATATTCTGTCCTGCCCAGGTTTCTCACATTTCTTTTTTATATAATAAACCAGTAGTATTCCCTGGCCATGTAAAGTATTAAATTCAAATAAACATTTATATAGATATTGTGTATTGCTTATTTAGTTGTTACCACTTATTCTAACACTATTAACCTATTATCAAACATCAACTTCTCTTTTAAAAGGTTTTTTTTTTTTTTGGGGGGGATTTCTTTTGGGTCCTGTGACCTTAACTGGTTAACTGATACTTTGATGCTCTCAGACACATAATAACATACTGTACCTGTTTTCAGTTTGATCTTTAAAAAATAAACATAAAACATTACAATATTATTTGTGATAAATGTTTAGTATTGTTTGATAGATGGTCTTTGCCCTATTATGCTAGCCAGAAAACTGAAACAAAAATGTTCATCTACTGTAATGATGTAAACAGTTAGAGATATGATCACACATACCTTGTGATGTAGTTGTGTTGTTAAAAATAGTAGTTTTATCTAAAAATATATATAAAACAAGGAGGGATTTGTAGTTTTTTCAGCATATCTGAATATATATTAGCATGTTCAACAAAATAGAGACAAGAGAAGAAAGACTGTAAAGTTAAACAAGTGGATTACAATTATACATAAACCCACCTATTAAAATTATTAATTCAGTGGTGCTGAATATCTCGAAATGGCGAGTCAGAATTCATGGAGTAATGGAGGAGTATGACTCAGACTCAGGAGAATCTCATTTACAGGAGTTCTTCAGCACAACTAGCTAATCAGCTTTTCATAAAAGATTTTTAAAAATACTTTATAAAGCATGCTAACATTAATCTTTTGGAGTTAAAAGATTGACAAAAATTTGTCAACCATGCTTAAAACTTGGGTCAGGGCCATAAAACCAACAAATTGAATTGCACTCCACCAATTCTGCCAGAAAGAGTGGTCAAGTAGAACTAGAATATTGCCAGAAGCATGTGAATGGCACACAAAAATGTCTGCTAAAGGTAAATATTAGGAATGAGATATGTCTGTCTGTCCGTATGTATCATTTTGACCCTGTCTTGATGGCAGAAATATGAATTAATTAAAATTAATTAATATTAGTAGACCAAATTTAGGCAGGTTTCTTCTATTACAGTTTTATACTGTACAATTGATCTGCCCCAAAGAACAATCACTTCAAAATTATTGCAAGGCCAATATTGCCATGGCATTCATGTGTATGTGTTCGGACCACTATTGTGCATGAAATAATACACCAATAAATTTTTGTATAACGTTAAAGGTACAAAATAAGTACAGAAAGCACAGACGTATAAAAGTTAAATTCTTGCTTTCAAAACATGTATGTATTCGGGCTTTTGCACAAACCTGAAAGTATTTATAAGACATATTTATAAAAAATGTAGGCACCGTGAGTAAAAATTATATGATTGCTATTTTTCAAACTTATTAAAATGATTTGGTAGAAATCTCAGGTCATGTGACTAAGTATGCCTTTCATAGAATTTGTTCAGAAATATTTTTAAAGAAAATGCATTTAAATAAAATGATTTATTTTGATGAGTGTTGTCATGTAAGACAAATCGTTTCTAAGAAATATATATTTTCAGTGTTAACCTTCAGCTCTAAGAATGGTAATAGGTTTAGTCTGATTCTTCGAGATAAAATATAAGCAAAATACAGCTTCCCATGTTCTACCACATACATTGCAGGAAACATTTTTTAAATGTTATTAATAAAAATAAATAAATAAATAAAAAAAAGATTACCTGATGAAGGAGCAACTATTGTTGTGATATAAGAGAAATAAAACATTTCAATTATAGGTAAGACATTTTTCAATGTGTGAATATTAACATTGCTTTGAGTATGGCCACATTATACTATAGCATGATGTGTTTTATTTCTTACTCGTTAGTTGTAGAAACGTTTTAAAATATCTTACCTGTAGAACATGCACACTTATAGAACATACAGCATATGCTAATTTTTCTTATCCACAGTGGAACTTCCATCTAAAGACAATTAATTGGTAAAACCCATTGAGTGACAAAAAATTATCGACTGTTTCAAATATTTAAACATTTATAGAACACTTTATACTCCTGGTGATGCTTATTTAAACCTTTTAGAAGTACATGCCTAAATAAGTCTCAATTTTGTAAATATATATATTTATTGAACGTTAAAAAAGAGGAAACTCACACTGAAGAGGAGAGAGGTCTAAGGCTGGGCAGCCACAAGTCCTGTATATTGCAAGATTTACTTGACAAGGTTTTTCTGTCTCTTTTTGCTGTAAACTTCCTGTTTCTCCATAACTACATGAGTTATGAAACACTCAGGAAGTGCTTGATAGTGTAAAAGTGAAAAAGAAAAACTGTAAAAAAAAAAAAAATGTCTGATTATACACAGCTGAACCTGCTCACTGTATGTAAATAGTGATTATGTGATCATCCCTGAGATCACACATTTCTTGTTCTTTATAGGTTGCGCAATAGTGTGACAGATTCGTTATATGCAGCTCAAGAAGGAAACGGTATCTTGCTTTCACGGCGGTTTGAAAGCCCCCAACATATGTGACATTTGCTCCCTTAAAGCACAGGTTTTAAATAGGCAGATAACAGCGTGCAACAAAAAGCTCTGTTTTTGGAGGGAAAGTAGGTAAGTCATGATTTTAAACTAAACATATAGTTTAAACTTGGATCCAAACTTGGATTAAATATGCAGTTTATCCTAGCAACTGGATTTTGAAACAAACTTTGTCAAGCTAATTGTTTAGTTGTACGGCAGGTACACTGGACACACACTGCACTTGGCATGTTTGTGCGATCAATGAAGTTATGCCATGTACAGTATTTGAATTCAGAGGAAAAGGCCATACCCGGCTTTGTTTTTTCTGATAAAATATTGCTCAAAGATGTGTGTGTGTCAAAAAGTTACTCAGAAGAACAACTAAACAACCTTTAACTGAAATTTAACTGAAGCTTTTACTGGAGTAAAACTTTCTAGTCTACTTTTTTTTTTTTTTTTAGTACCTAGACTATTATTTTCAATATACAATATGCACAAAAAAGTCCAATCTTATGTGATCAAAATGAAAGTATCAGAAGCTTATCTGATGTAATGTTTTAAGCCAGATTGTAAACAGGGCCTGGATCGTTTTATCTGCAATGCGAGTTGCCCTTGTGTTTATAGTCACTTTATTTTAGTCTGGATGCATTTATTGAATTAACACGAATGTGTGGTTCCCTTTTGTGCTTATTCAATAAAAAGTAATGTTTATGGCAATAGCAGGATGATGTTTTAAGATTTGATAATGCAGAGAATGTGGTCTTTTGTTTCATTTAGGGAGAGATGCTAACTAATGAGTTTCTTTTTGCTGTAATTCATCTTTCAGGTAATCTGTATGGTTACATTTAAAAACAAACAAACTTAATTGAATTTATGGGGGGGAAAATCACATACATACATTTAATTTGTGATTATGTGAATATATGAAAGATAAAACTGCATTACATATGTGAAAAAAAAGAAAAAAAAAGAAGAAAATTTCATGTAAAAACATTATGAAATGTGTATAAGGCATTTACAAGCAAGTTGACATGTGAGTATTAAAGTAAAGTTGGTGTAACTTTTCTCTAAAAGGGTAGTTTTTTGGCAGATGGGGTTCATTACGAAGGCCAGTTTCCAATATAAAGCTTAAATTGATGTTTTTCCAATGAGAAATGATAGAAATACAGTATGTCATCTTAAATATTAGATGTGAATTCATGTTCTATGTGCCCAACTCTAGCGCTCGTCAGTGGTCACATATGTGTGGAACAGCACCCAACCACTGTACATCTCACAGAGGGAGAAAATGTTACTCTGTCATGTCACATCCATGGAAATGAAGGAGAGAACATTTCTAAATTCCGTGTAGAATGGTACAGGGAAGGTGCTGGTGGAAAACTACTTGAGGTCGTAAACCTTTCTCAGCTCAGAGGAAGGTTGCATGAGAACACTAATAGAAATCAACAAAGTGCAAGCTTGTCAGTCACCATGCTCAAGCTAAATGACACCGGAAAATATTTCTGCAATTTCATCTACCGGATTGACCAGAAAATACTGCAGCATTATGGAAATGGCACAAGCATCATTGTCCAAGAGGAAGTGACTACAGTTATGACCATCCTCAGTACCACAGATAATGTTGGAAATACTACTGGTAAGTCATATTTAATTGTTTATTATTGTTATTGTTATTATTAGTAGTAGTAGTACTAGTTGTTGTAGTAGTACTAGTTAAAATATTAGTAGTATTATGGGTCTAAGTACAGAAAGAGCTGAAACTATTTCATTTTGCTTGAGGGTTTTTTTGTTTGTCTGTCTGTCTATAGTAAAACCTTAAGTCATAACAACATTAATCATAGTCATTACCTAGTACTACCTCTTTTTTTTTTCAAACTGGTCTGATGATTTCACTAGTGCAGGGTTTTATATTTTTGCCCATATAACAAAATTATGTTGTTTTTCCTGGTTATGCCAAATAATAATTTGGTTACTACCAAAAAGTAATTGAGCTCTGCCTACTTAGATTTTGAGTTTCTTTGCATAATATGTGAAGCCTACTTTTTTTTTGCAAACTAGTCCAAGCATTTATAAACAATACATTTATTTTTAAAAATCACCTGCCAATCATTCCCAATTTACATCGTGTATATATTCTGGAGTTTGCATGCATTAAAAAAAAAGAGTCAGGTGTGACAAAGTCCTCAGAAGGACTGTTGCTGGTTTGGCAGTATGTTTAGTAAAACTAAGCAACTAATTTCCTTTAAAAACTGCACAAATTGTCCCCGAGACTGTATTTAAAAAAGAAAAGAAAAAAAAGTTGTCACACCAAATATTGAATTTATTTCATTAATTACTGTTTACTGCTTTTTAAGTTACTTTTTGACGACAACCTTGCTCTACAGCAGTTATTTGTATGTGCAAAATAGACCTTTGTGCGGTCTAATTCATGGCATATTTAATAAATTTACACAAAAAAATGAAATTAAACAACGTTTTGGTCAAGATTTGATTTTGATTACATTTACTAGATGAAAGTAAATCACATAGAGTTGAAATTTGGTGCACTGTATCTTCATGGTAACTGGGTTAAAAATAAAACAAGACAGTTAAAAAAAACTGTGCAACAAGTGGACAAGTAGGGCACTGCTTGCAATCCAAGGGTATTTGGACCCCACAGACCCCATTTCTTCTTCTTCTTTTTCTCCTTCTTCTTCTTCTTATTATTATTATTATTATTATTATTATTATTATTATTAACTTAACTATTATTAACTTATTAACTTTTCAGATGCTGATACTGAGAACACCACCACAGAAAGTATCCTTCTCACATTCCTTCTTTCTCTTATATTATCAGTAAAGTTTGTAGCAGCTGTATTCATATGGTTTTATACTTTGTTTTCTGATAAAACAATTGTTATTTATTGTCCTGGTTTACTTAAAAGGTGACGTCTTCCTTCCAGGCCTGTATATGTCTTCAGTTTTTCACTTAACAAACATGAACCTTATGACTCATAAACACCCACAGATGATCATGCCAAAAGGTCCTTTTATGCATAATTGTCATAAGCTTTGAGGTCTGGTCTGGTTTGCAACCTCTCTCACATGTTCTCAGGTATGGAAAAAATGTCAAATGTGTGTCAGTGAAGGAAAGTTGCCATTGACAGATGCATTATTTCTTTTTTTTTATTCTCAGCTGAAGGTGACATTAATGTATGAGTTGTCACTAATACTGTTGTTTTTTCTCTTTGTGTGAAGCCATGTCATGATGAAGATTTTTAACCCTTTTTAAACATGATATAAGGAAGACCATTTCTTTACTTTATAAATCGCTGAGTCTCTAATGCTTGTTTAATTGCATTTCTGATGTGTCTGTGAGTGTCTGTATCTGAGATTATTGATAATGCTAATAAACCTTGTTTGATTCTGAATAGAATAAAATGTGTCAAATATGCTTCATAATTGAATCAAAAGAAGATTCTTTTACATTCATTAAAATGAAATGCAAATTTTATTTAAATTTGAACCTAATTTGATCTAAAATGCCAAGGATTAAATTCCATGCTCATTTTCCATTTTAGTACATTTCGTAGTCAATACAAAGTTATAAGAAACACCTAAGTGGTGCAGTTTGGACACATCCTCAGTGATGAACCCAGGGTCACAGGGTGTTTCGGGTCTTAGATCATCAGACCCCCTCACCTGAGCGACCCAGCCGGGGATGATCAGACCCTGACTTGTTTCCAAGCAGCGCACTAAGCCATACATCGCTCCTTTTAATTCACAGCCACCTAGAGGCTTTCTCCGCTGCCTCACAGATGTTTCTGGTGGCTTTGCTTTCTTGAGCACCTCTAATTCCAAGCAGCCTGAGTGATCGGTGCAGGCTCTGTCCTGGGAATCCTCTGCAGTCAACCTCAATTGGCTCACAGCGGGCCCTCCACCCCTTCCGCCTACAGTCCTCCACCAGTTCCAAATACTTCGCCTTTTTCCGCTCAAAAGCTTCCTCAATCCTGTCTTCCCAGGGGACTGTGAGTTCCAGTAACACCACTTGCTTTGTACTCTCCGATGTTAGCACCATATCTGGCCTGAGTGATGTGCTGGTGATGTGGTCTGGAAACTTCAGTTGCCTCCCCAGGTCCACCTTCAGCTGCCAGTCACCTGGCAAACACAAATACTGAATAGTTAATTACTTCTTTTTTTTTCCCCGACTGTGGCCATAATTAAAAATGGGGGGTCGGGGACCTGGACAACATAAGTTGTCCAGTCAGAGGAGGCCAGTGCATTATATTATAAAATAGCATCCCTGGAAAGAAAAAGAATATCTGAGCAAGAAAGCAAAAGGATTATAATACCAGTAAATTCCAACAGTTAAAGAATAACAAAATCAAAAATGAAGCACTGGTTCTGTTACAAAATTACAGACCTTGCTAATTTTCAGATTGTGTGTTTTCAAAACAAAATTTCACACACTTATGAATCATCGTTGTTGACCCCTTAAGATGGAAAAATTACTATGACTCATTACTGAAGCAGACATAACAATATTGCAATTTTTTGCAAGTCTAAAGAAGCACCACTCTTCATGACCAATTTTGTCTTTAGACATCTCTGTGTGCAGATAGATCATTACAACTATAGGCATCGAAAATTATTAATATCATAATTGATGTTTGATAATAATTTAACTGTTCATTTAAGCAAATATGACAGAGCAGTCAACTTTGCTGCCAATGCAATATCTTATACTAGAGTATACTGTGTATATGTAATCAAACAATTATTACAAATTAAAAGTGATAGAAATAAAACATTTTGACAACAGATACATTTTTGCTTTACTTAGAATAATATATATAAATATTCAAATTAAAACTAAACAAGAATTTACCATAGCCATACCATGATTTAGCAGATAAATTCCCCAATGTTAACTTAAAGAGGTCCTCTTATGCCATTTTAAAGGTTGCTAATATTGCTTAATGAGTCTCTTAAAACAGGTTTACATGTATGCAAGGTAAAAAAAAAAACACTTTAGTTTTCTCCAAAAATAGATAAAATTTTACCCCATTTATAAATGATTCGTAAACGACTCGTGTGAAGCAGTTTGAAGATTCAGTGTGTCTAAACCCCTCCTTTCCGTGAGCCCTCACTGCTGTGATTATGATTGTTCTACCGCTACAGCGTGTGTCGGAAAACGAAATGCCAATTACCATAACTGAACGACAGCTCTGGAGACCCGTCAATACATAGAAAAGATGGCCTCGGTTTTATCGTGTAACGACCAGCTTTATATTAACTGTGGCTACAAAAATCGAGAGGTATTTTATCTTTGTGTCGGTCTTGCGTTAAAAGGCCGGTGAGCAAAATGGACAAGCACAAACAAGTAGATAAAGCAAACGTGTATTATACAAAACTAAATAACATAAACGAAAAAGGTGCACCACAACAAAACAAAGATATAAATAATATTTACAAACTATATATAATAAACGGTATGTGTATGTGTGCGTGAATGCGAGTGAGTGGAAAATGTCAGAAGTCCGTGTTTATTGTATGTGTTATCCGAGTATACCGAGTATGGTTCTGTCTCGCCGGGGTTAATGAAGTCCGGGAGGCCGATGACGGAGGGTGAGAAGTCCGGGGAATATGTCCAGTCAAAGATAATTCGGTTGAAAATCTTCCACAGAAAGAAAGAAAATGATCCACAGCCATCTCTCCTTCTCTTGTCCAAACAAATAACGGCAGCGCTGTTCCACCATTACTACTCCTCCCCCGCTCTTTCCCGACTGTCCCATTAAAGGCAGGTCAGGTGACCTTTTGCGACCTCTGACCTCCTGCGACCAGGAAGTGTAGTTCTACGAGGGGGGGGGGGGAGCGAGGCACCAAAACACAGTCCTTGGCACACCGAACGGGTCCTTTTTATAAAGTTTTTCATTATTCAGCATGTGTATTAATGCCCTTATTTTATATATAAAAACCCCTTATGTGGCTGTTCTACAACCGTATCAATTCGAGCCGGAGTCTGTATATGTGTGTGTGTGAAGCATTCTTTCCCTCGGGGCTTGCCGTGGAAGGGCAAGGGGCATGCGCACTTCGCGAGTGTTAAGTTCAGTTTTGGTGAATGGTGGAGAATAAACAGTTAAAAAAGATTTTGTGTGTTCTCGTTTTTATTGTTTTTTTATATTACAAAGTGTTTAAGCGAACCCGGCATGAATGCTCAGTCACATTAACAAGAGTGTGGTAACGTTAATTGTAAGATGGCGGGCAAGTTGTTCGTGGGCGGACATTATGCAAATATGCATATGTTACTTAGTGACGTGGATCCGTAAAAGAGTAAAAATAGATTTGCTAACGACTCGTTTAGGCGAATTTTAGCAGAGTCTTTTTTTAATAGACAAAAACTTCATTTATCGTGCACTGCCAGCGTCACAGATAGTGCAGATAGTTTATGTTCACATACAGCTACATAACACACTGCATGAAAGATTATATTTGAAAAAGCATAATAGGACCTCTTTAACACTTAGAGTGTTGAGTTAATCCCCAGCAGTGTTTATATGAATGCATTTGGACTCAAACAAACTCTGAAACACTGGGGATTTTACTATGTACAGTATATATACACATATACATCTTTGCATGTTTGATTTATCTTGATAAAGGGATGAAAACATGTCCAATCATGGGAAGAAGAAAGTGCAACATCCTTACAGTATGTCCTATGGTTTTATTGATCAGGGCTCTTTGTACAGTTACCAATTTTCTCAGGAGTGTGCATCATGGCAAATACAGTCCATGGTGAGATTGTTTAATGCTCATGGACGTGAAGATAAACCTAAGAGCCGCATCATGTTACATACAGACCCCTGTAACCCCAGTAATATACCCCATTAATTTTGTTTATGTTCATAACAGCACAAAAAAGGATGTTCATGTAGTGGTGGCTAGAAAAAAACTTATCTTCAAATATGGCAGCACAGACGTTTTTGCGTTAAGGCAAACTATAACAATATTATTTGGACTGATGAGACCAAGGTGGAGATGTTGGGTCATCATATACAGTGTTTTGCAAAAATAAATAATTAAATAAGGGTAACACTATATTCACCTGACTGTCAACCATTGTGGTGGAGGAGTTGGGTTTGTTTGGCAGCCACAGAAACGGCACCTGAGAACAGGACCTGAGAAACTTGCATTCACCAACACAAAAATGACCTCCACTTTATATCAGAATACTCTTGAGGCAAATGTGAAGTCATTTGTCAAGCAGCTTAGGCTCGTCTCAAACAGACCAGTAAATCGGCATCTGAATGGCTGAAGAGAAAATTTTTGAAGGATTATGTGAATATGGATGTGCATGGTGCCTTGTGATAGCCTGGCATTCTACCCATGGTGTATCCCCACCTCATGTCCAGTGTTCTGGACACCGTTTTTAAAAAAAAAATCAGAATTTAGATTGTCACAGAGAGTGTGCAGTGTTAATCATGACAAACAGGATTGTCCTAATTACATATGTAGTCACCCTTTTGCCGCTACAACTTCCACTTTTCTTAGAAGGCTGTCCATAAGATTTTGGAGTGTTTCTGTGGGAATTTGTGCCCATTCATTCTGTAGAGCATTTATGAGGTCAGGTGCTGATGTTGGACGAGAAGGCCTGGCTCACAATCTTCATTCCAATTCATCACCAAAGGTTCTTGATGGGGGCGAGCCAATCAAGTTCTTCCACACCAAACTAATCAAATCAAACCATGTCTTTTACCATGTATTCCTTGCTTTGGGCACTGTGGTACAGTCATGTTGAAATAGAGATGGGCCTTCCCCTAACTGTTGCCACAAAGTTGAAAGCATCCAAGATGTCTTGGTATGCGTAAGCATTAAGATTGCACTTCACTGGGGATAAGGGGCCTGATAGAAAAACCCGAATAACAGGTTTGGTCAAATACAGAACTTTTGTCCATGTAGTGTAGATCAGATGAGATCAAATATAAAGCTAAAGATCTGACCAGCAGAGGGTGTAAAAATGTTTTCCAATAAAACTGAGCTCTGAACCCTGAGGAAATGGCAGTTTGCTGTCATGTGACAGGAGGAGTGCAAAGTTTGCTTTAATCCTGTCAGTTTACAGCCAGCGTGCGCGTGTGCTGAGATCTCAGTGCGTCGACCAAGCCAGGGATGAGCACAGTTAAACTTTTAATAACTACCCTGATTTAACTCTGATGCAGGTGGCTGAGGACCTTGTATGACTTTTCAGACGGAGAATGGAGGGCAGGGGATCAAACACGGACAGTTCCCCTCGTGATGCGTCTCTGTTGGAGGGGGAAATTTCATTCCGCTCGGAGTGGGAAGATCAGAGAAACAGAGACTGTGGCTCTTCACAGGTAGGAAAATCACTGAGGACTGAAAGCAAGATGCCGCACGTGTCACGTGTCGCCCCTGTGACGTCAACCACATCCGCTTCTCAGCGCGTGAACCTGCCGGGTGTGATGGACGCAGAGGGGAGAGTGGATGAGTCCAGGCTGCGGGTGTACATATTTACACACGGTAACATCACACCAGTGGATATTTGTCCCATTATATTAAGAATACATACATAGCATGTGTCGTATCTGCACTATGAGTGTCTGAACCTAAAGTGGACGTGGTGTAAAAAAAATAAATAAAAAAAAAACGGATCCCCCCCCCCCCCCCCCCCCCCCC
>JAOTQY010000050.1:18472919-18489609 GCA_026413445.1 Dolichallabes microphthalmus
GAAGGGCATCCGGCGTAAAACCTGTGCCAAGTTGTTGTGCGGACTGGATATTCCGCTGTGGCGACCCTTTGCCGGGAACAACCGAAAGACCAACAACAACAACTTGGTCATGGGAGGCCAGGAGCCTATCCCAAGAAACTTGGGGCATAAGGCGGGGTACACTCTGGACAGGGTGCCAATCCATCACAGCACTCCATCGCTTTAGCACTCATTCACACACTATAGGCAATTTGGGAACGCCAGTTAGCATAATCTGCATGTCTTTGGACTGTCGGAGGAAACCCACCAAGCACGAGGAGAACATGCAAACTCCATGCACACAGAGGTAGGAATCGAAACTGACTTGAAATCAAACCCGGAACCTGGAAGTGCAAGGTGATAGTACTAACCACCGTGTTGCCTACTTAAATACAATGAGTATTTAATTACTGTACGTTATTTTAAGTAAAGCATAGGCAGCATGATGGTGTAGTGGTTAGCACTGGGGCATCGCACTTCTAGGGTCGTGGGATTTGCATGTTTCTCCTCATGCTTGGTAGGTGCAATTCCCGTAATTGCCCATGTTGTGTGTTAGTGAGGGGAAGTTTGGGTCATTTTACCGACTCAGAGCTTTGAGTCTCGCTTAGCAAAACGAACGAATCTTTTTGCGTGTCATTTCATTAATTTTAGCAAATTGTAATTAAAAACAGATGAACTAATTCCTGTACTGAACGTATGATATTCCACATAGGCAAGTGAACAAATCGTTCTTCTCAAGTCACACTTAAGATTTGTTCAAGAACGACTCATCACTATTGTGTGTGTGTGTGTGTGTGTGTGTGTGTGTGTGTGAAACTTAAATAAGAGAGTAGAAGGGGTTATCGTGTAAGACGAGGAAAGGGGAGGGGCTGATTCCTCTTCTCCTCTTGCTTTAGCTTCACACACACACAGAGACACACAGTGCTTGCACGCACAAACGGAAACACTTATCTGTCGGGATTTATTTTTACTTTTTTTTTAAGGTAAAGTGCAGGTTAATTTGTTTTATTTTTATTTTAGATTTTGTATTAATTATTTTAATGTTTTTATTTTTTTGGGCTGTGGAACGAATAATTTAAGTTTCCATTATTTCTTATGGAAAAATTTGTTTATGTTTCTGGAACGAATTAGGCTCGTAATCGAAGGTTCCACTGTATATGGTATAAAATAAGAAGTTGATAATATGCACATCTACATGCTTATAAAGAAATGTTGCTGTAACAATTAAATTACACTACAAAATCCTTCTTATATTTTTTATAATATGCCTGCTAGGGTTTTTGTCAGCAATTCTGGTATCTCAGTAGGGACACTTTTTAGACAAATATTTAAAGTCATTTTAATCTAGTATGTGACATTTCATTTCACTTCATGTGACTAAACGTTGCCTCTTAGTGGTCCTAATGTGAAGCACATCTACTGTACATGTCCTTTGTTTGTAGGACCTAAAGCGGCTTGGCACATACAGTGTTTGTTTAAAACTCACTTCTCTGTGGTTTCTCAGTCAAATGCCTTGGCATTAAAGGAAGAAGAGGTTCCCTCCTCAGCTCGCTGTACTTGTACCTCGTGCTGTCGTTGTTCACTGTCACGTTGTATATTTATGAATTCTTCGTGGACAGTCGTGCAGCTGGTTATATAATGTACTATTGCTGTTCTAGCACATTTGGTGTTTTATTTGAGATGGTTATTATTACATTTAAAACATTAAGATTGGAAATCAAATGTGTGCAGAGCAATCTGGTCTCATAAAGAGATACGTTTTAATCCAAAATAAAAAATAAAAAAATCTCATCGATCTGAGTTTTAGCACTACAGCAGAGTTTTAGTCTTCAGTTTCTCTCACAGTCAGTCGCCGCTTGTGCAGCAAACAGGCTGATTAGTATTACCTTATTGAGGCAAAGTCCAGCTAAGGATGCAGACGTAAGACTTGAAATAAATCACGTGTATGGCAGTACTCGCTTTTTAAAGGCTTCTGGCAAAACTTGATTGTTGTGCTTGCTGTGTTTAGGCCTTATCTGATTCCTCACACTGTGAGCAAGGAGAGCCAGAAATCCTTCAGCTGCAGGAGAGAGCCAGAAGACTTCTGCAGAAAAGGTACCACATGATACACAGTGTTCATTCTCTGACTCAATACACTAGTCATAGCTGTTGTAAATGAATTTTGTCATATAAATCATTGAACACGTCAAATAAGGTTACATCAAGTAAGGTTAATTAGTGCAGAATATGATATACTGTAAAGACCACTGTTGAGGTATTCGCCCTATTTAAATATTTTAAAATGTTTGATAAATCTATGTTGATTGATGAATAATTGTGTTTGACAGAAATATGACTGAAAGCAATGTTTTAAATAGTTGTCTGTTTGTTTGTTGGTTGGTTCTTCCAAGTGAGCACTCGCTGAGCAGTGGATCCAGCTGCGTACCCATCAGTTCTGAAGGCCTGGGTTGCTCTGATTTCTCCTCTCCTGTTAGTGTCGATGAGCCGGTCCGAAAGCTCACAGTTCCCAGCTTGATGGATAACGCCACCTGTAAGTGCATGCAGGACTTATTATTCATGCAGTTTTTTATTCAAAGTGTTCACTGTGTGCTTCTTAGTGTTCATACTTCCGCCTTGGGTAAATTATTGTAATTTGTGAAGACAACACATGCTTAGAGATATTTGAATAGATTAACTTTGTTACTTTATCACTTTGTTAACTTTGTAAATATTAATAATACATTAATTCTTTTGGGTGAATAAAAAGACCATTTAAATAAGTTGAATGTAGTCCTGATGATGTTTAATTTAAGGATTTTTTTATTAAATCCAATTCTGTTTTTCTTATAATTTTTTCCAATTCAATATATATTTTTAGATTTCATTTCTTGATGCAATGATTTCCATAATATGAATTAAAATGCACTTTTATCTTAGCTCACTTTACTATAGGTCCAATTCCTGCTGCCGCTGCTCCAGGCCCTGTAGGATCACGACCTCGGCAAGAGGATGACATTCTGTTTCAGTGGCGCCTGCGGAGGAAGATGGAGCAGGCCAGACAGTGGAGTCACACCTCGTCCAATAGTTCGGCTCTTCAGTCTGTTCAGCCCTTACTGAGCAGGCTGCCATTGCAAGTAAATAAACAAATATGATCCTGCAGTTATGATATTATATTTGCTCTGTCATTGCTATTGTACAATAGCTGTTTTTTTCCCCCACAAAAGACACAGCCTGGATTTTCTTTTACACCGGCACCTGTGGAGGCAACAGGCAGCATGAGCACTCCTGGCTCCTGGACAGTTCATGACCCAGTGACCAGCCAAATCCACCCTGTATCCAGTATCCATGCCATGACTGAGGCCATCACTCCGGGTCACTTGGTTTCAGTTAGATTGAGTGACGGAGAGAAGGGTACTAATCAGCCCCAGACAGCCCATTCCTTCCCTCAGCTCTCTCTAAGAGCACAGGCTTGCTCTTCAGAGGGCTCACAAAATCTGTGCAGTAAGCAGCAGTATTCGTCTTCTCCATCTCCAGCTCTTTCTCCACAACCTGCTCAGAGCTCAGAGGGAGATGGAGGGAGCATGAAGTCCAACAGCAGGGCGGAGAGGGATAGGGGCAGGAAGAAATCCGTGCCATTTACCCAAAAGAAGAAAGCAGACAGGTACACATCCTTTACGCATTTACACAAGGAGTTAAGGGAGTGTAAAGTGTTTCCTTACCAACAATGATTATTTTTTAACAGTACGTAATTTTATTGGTATTAAAAGCTATCGCATTACCTCTAATATCTTGGAATGAGTGACATAGGTGATGTTGGATGGATGGATGGATGAATTTACCTTGATTATGATTACTGAATGATTTCCTCGCTGTAGTCCACTGACAAGGCTTGTACTATAAATATGCTCAACTATTAAAACTGGGATATTCTTTTGTAATGAAAAAATGTTCCTCCATGTTGTTTTCATGTCACAAACTGGGCATGGTGGAGTCCACACATGCAGTAGTATGTTTTAAGGGGACAGTATGTATGAAAAACGAAACACAAGCTGTAGCTTGTGTGCAGGAGGTGTGATGTTTACCAGATCTAGTTTTGCTACTGATATTGAGAGTTTTGTTCTTTGCAGGCATGTGGAAGACAGAGAGATGGTTGAGAGGAATCAACAGGCTGTCAAGGCCAGACACAGGCACGCTAAGGGGCAAGACAAGGTTCGCGCGAAAAACAAAGAGAATTCAGGAAGCAGAGAGAGTCCGAGTTCAACGCACAAAGCTGTTCGTCCACGGGATTCACCATCACCAATACACAACACTCTCGGCCAGGTCAGTGCGTCAACACGCTTGTCTTCATCACAGTACTAATGTATCTATGTACGTATCTGACCAAGGATGAAGAGATATAAGTAATAATGTTATTTACTATTGCTTTTTATTATTATTTTGATCTGTTTAAACAACACAGGTGTTGAGAGATGTGAGAATATTATTCTTGATGTTAACTGTAATTCCTCATGTCATTTTTAAAAATGATTATTTATTATTTTATTATTTCAAGGTTGTTTCTGAGGTGTTATTCCCCAGTGCTGATTCACCAGTCCAGCCCAGAACCCCACACTCCTCTACCTCTCCCATATCCACACCTTCAGCACCTCCTCATTCCCCGACGCCTACCCCTCAGTGCTCATCCCAATCGAGTGAGGTCATAGGTCAGCTGATGCAGGAGGCACAAGGTGAGAATGTTGCCATCATGAAACTTCAGCCCCTCTTAGTTAATGATGTCACGTGTGTGTGTGTGTGTGTGTGTGTGAGGTCAACAATGAGCAACTTAACTGTTTTAGCCTCCACCTGTTCCAGTGGACAGCACCGTTCTTTAAATAACGTACAATGCACATAGCTTTAACTATTATAGTGTTACTGCGGTAGGCATGCACATACTCTAGTACATAGTATATTTCATAGATCATAATATTAGAACATGATTACAATATCATTGCCTCCTTGTAGAAAAGAAACACTCCAACAGAGAAAAAGTTATTCGTCTAAAAAAGTAATGAAAGGAAATAAAACACGCTTATCACAATCCAAAAACACAATAAAAAAGGTGGACATAAATAAAACAAAAAGGAAGCTGACATTCATTCATTCGTTCTCAGTAATTGTTTATTCTGGTTAGAGGTACACCCACAAGGAGACACCAGGCTATTGAAGCACATCATTTACACATTCACTCACACCAAGTGGGCAATTTAGAGTTCGTTAGTTTAGAGTATATCCACCTACTGCCATGTTACTGGGAGTCAGGAGAAAACCATATAACACTAAAGAAACCTACATAAACACAGGGGAAATATGTATAACTCCGTGCTGCCAAGACTAATTTAATTGTTTGTTTGTTTTTTATTATAGGAAGAAAATTAAAGGAATAATATAATATAGTTTTAGAACTCACATTATAACTACTACTGGAGCCTGTCCCAGGCGAACCTAGACAAGCTCGGGTATATCCTGAATGCTGCTGCATTTCTTAATAAAATTTTACACATGCATCAAAAATGTTTTTTAAATAGTGTTTTGCTGTATTATAGAAATGAAAAACCAATTTCCAGTTACATACACAACACATTTTTGACTGCAGTGGTTATCTCTATATGATTACTATATTATCTATACAGACTCAGATGGGATGGAATTTGAAGACGATCCCTTACTTTTAGTTCTTCGGCAGCAGAGAAACTGGGTGAAAGAGCAACTCTGGTGAGAAAACACTTTATACCGTGTTTGGTAATGAATACGTTTAGAAACCTTATGCTAGTGCTAAGCCTTTTTGCCATCTACAATGTTATTATATGGTTATGTAAATATTTTTTTCTTACGCAGTGAGGTTGACATGATGCTGGATAAATTCCATGAAGACTGATCTACTGTGGACAAGAACGATGCACTTAAACACACAATCATGTTTATTATTTCAATTCAATACACTGTCTATTTATTTTGTTGTTTGCAAATAGATATAAATATGTTTACGCTGTAAATAAACAATTTTGGAATAAAATATTTATTTCAAGAATTCAAGATAACACAGCAGTTAAATTAGTACATCAAATATCATAATTATTACTCAACACTTACAAAACAAACAGTTATTAATGAATATGTACACTCATGAACTCGGCAATAACAGTTTGGTTACTTTTGAGACTCAAAAGTCCATCCGTTTCTGATTTGTGCACCTGTTATTAAACAGCAATCCTACAATGTTTAGAACAATCTGGAAAATTTGAGATGGATTATGAAATAAGCTCAGATATCTTTGGTACGCCTCGAAGTCTAACATTATTAAAATGCCTGACAAATAGGATTAATGATGTGTTGTTTGGCTTGGTATCAAACATATTCGGAATTGGAATTTAGAAATATTACCCGCTAGCTTACATGCAAGAAAAAAATTGGTCTGTTTTTCTGATGCTCATCCTTTTGAGAGTAATAGAAATGCATCTTGGGGGAAAAAATTACACAAATATTTGAAAGTCCATCTGTTGACTTGGAGGGTCTTTACACTCCTGATCCCGAGTGTGTAGGTGACTCTAAATTTTCAACCTTCAGCAGAGGGGCAGAAATAACCAGCATTCCCTCTGGCGACACTGCACACTCCAGATTCATGGCGTCCACTTCGTTTGGGATGCGGTACCTTTGGTTAAACTCCCGGGTCACTAATCCAGAACCATCCTACAGGACATTTTCAACGAAGGCAACTTTTAACATTTAGGAAATGCAGAGATAAATGTACACCAACTGTTGAGAAGAACACTCAAGTCAAAAGGTTGTGAGGGTTTGAACTGACCTTTTTCTGTTCGTGTTTTCCCTCTACCACAACATAGTCGCCTTTGACTTTCACCATCAGCTCATCAGGATTGAAGTGTTTTACATCGAGTTGCACAGTAAATCCATTTTGATCACAAACGACCTGTATATAAGGGTGGATGAAATATCATGCAATGAAAATTTGTGGTTACAATGGAAACCACATGGGTTCATGAGTAAATTTATACACATTACAAATTTTTACTTATATTGCCCATGACATTTTAGTTTTTGTTCTAGATACAATTTAAACTTGTTTAAGACTTGATAAAATCTTATCAGCTGTCACCTAAAAAAAAAGTGATTGTTGATGGTTCTGGATTTTTGTTGTTGTTTTATTGTTTATTGGAATACTAGCAACATCATTAAATCTTACCATACAACTTCTATCAATCAGCTATACCATTAAAAGCAATTATGTTTTGGGTTCCCTTGTGCCTCTGTGGTGCAGCTTTGACCCCTTGGGCCATGGCTTTGCAGGGCCAATGAAAGGACATTGGCAGTGGATTCTTTGGGTGCTGTGAGTTATGCGGTGAGGCTTCTATAGACTGGACTTGGTTGCCCGGTGCATCCCATTGGCGCTTGATTGGTTTGGGATCTGGCGAGTTTGGAGGCCAGGTAGGCAGTCTTGGGCTGTTTGCCTGCTGGGCAGCATGTCAGCATTGATATGTTCGCCAATTTGTGCTGCATTGGCTTATCTGTGGGACCGGACCAAACAAGCTAGCCATTGTTCATGGTGGGCCTAGGGTACCCATGATCCTGTCACCAGTTTATTTTTATATAATATAATCAGTGTTAATGTTATGTGGTTTTAATGTTATGGCTGATTGGTGTTGTACCTTTTAAAAATACGGGATGGCCCAAAAGCCTGGCTTTATAGCTATTTTTTTCTGTATATTTATTTGGATGTTTCAGATCTAAGATGGCTGAATGGAACAGGACCTAACACCACACTTTGAGGTCAGGTGACATCAGTACTCTATCAGAATCATTTCTTAAATACTAGGAAATGTTTTCAACAGTTTAGATTTTGATGATGTGATCAATTTATGCACTTGCTCGAATTTGTAATTTAAAAAAATTTTCGGCTATAGATTCAGGCTTTTGGGCCACCCGGTATAGTAATACTTTCTTTTAGCTGGTACTGCACTATCAAGGGTACACTTTTGTACCATTAGTATAATTTACATGATGTATAAATAAATTGGGCCATAATTAGTTTTAGAGTAAAGCAAGGACAGGTATTATTATTATTTGTATTATTATTAATTTGTTTGTTTATGTTATTTTCCTGATGATGCAATTTTATTAGTAGATATTATATTTGGAGAATACTCCAGTACTCCACAATCTATAATACATTCTAACAATGTGAAACAGCTTCAACAGTATGAGACATGTGTGTTGGTATGAGAGTGTGTTAAGCTTCATGAAATGAGAAGTTTCCCCACCTGTGCTGCTCCTGTGTGCTCTTTAACCGGGATCAGCAGCTCGCTTGGGGTCCATGCGCAAGATCCGAGTGGGTCCCCGAGCAGAGGCAGCATGGGCCGCAGAACCTTCTCCCAGATGATCCCGCTCACAGGTGCGCTGTGATGCAGGTCGAAAGCCATCCTTCAACAATACAAGACAAATAGAAAAATCGCAGAAGGGAAATGTTTGCTCTGCACAGAGCTAGTACAGAAGAACACTGTGGTTATTGCGCACAGGACGAAGGAGTCCCCTCCTGATGGAAATAGCTCTCCACCCCTCACTCCTGCACAAATATGGAATCCAGGGACAGGTTAACCCTTTCCTGGATAAATGATTTTTTAAATAAATGAAGTATTGTATTTTATATGTGTTGATCTGTCTGAATAAATAAAGTATTATTATTATTATTATTAAGATAGATCTTTTGTAAATTTATGTCTAAAATGTAGAACAAGAAGTCTATCAAATAGACTTTCATACATTTATATTTTCAAATATCAAATAATATCAACAGAAAGATTTTAGTTGAGTACAGCCCCAAAAACAAAAAGTGTATTTAGTTGTAGAAAGATTAAGAGTAAACATATACCATAGACAGCAACAGATCTTACACTAATTTACAGTAATGCATTCAAGTGATTTGGAGTTAGGGTTGTAAACCTCTGATTTCATAAAATAATAATAAGAAAAAAATTATTATTATTTCTTTCCCATTCAAAATGCATGCATGTTGGAATTTACCTGTGAAATATGACTAGTCTCTTGTGATAATATTATCAATCTTCTGGGGATATGGAGAGACAGTGTTTATCCTTTCTCTCTCTCTCTTCTCTTGCCTGCAGCTCTCTCTTGTTGCGCTGTTACACCCCTTAATGTAAGCCCATGATGTGTGCAGATTATATAAGCAGATTGATTTGGTAACAGGTCTACGATGTTCCATGGCTTTATCTTGCATATTAATCATTTTCAATATATTTCTCTATATTGAAAGGGAATGTTTTTTTCTTTTACTTTTATACTAACAGAAAGAAATGAAGTAAATAGGAAATATCAAATACAATATACATATGTAACTAAAATCCAGTGAGCACTAAGACTTCAGAAATTGATCTTTCAGTTTAATGCTGAATTTATAAAAATGAAAGAGTTTATGACTTGGATTCATATCCTGACTTTTTTAATGGAAGCTAAATCAAACATACCACTGAAGATACACTATAGGCCCAAAGTTTTCTGGACACCTGACTCTCACACACCCATTCTTGGTTCTTCTCCAAACTGTAGCTACAAAATTGTAACCACAATACCCGAGAACAAAGCAAGCCCAATCAATACACAATTCCTAACATCTATGCTCATTATTATAATGTAGTTTATTATAATTGCAAAGTGGGGATAAATCTGGAAGGGGGGTGTTTATTCTCAACACAATTTTGCTAACAATTACAATATTGAGGTTATTATATAGAACATTATATTGTGCTTTTTAGTCGCCATAAAAAAGTCGACATTTCAGAATGGTCAAATTATTGGCTTGCATCACGCAATGGAAAAAATTTCAATGACTAGAATTGGGTTAACACATTAACACATTAATACCTGGAAGGATAAGCTGAGCTGTGACCTTCACAGGAGAAATGTTGTCAGAATAAAATTATGAATGAGCGTCAGAGATTATGTAAATGCTTGAAGTTGCACTTTTAAAAAAATCAACAGTATAAACTATAGCTATGTTTAATAGTGAAAGTAAGAGCATTTACATACACACAATATGGGGGCGAACTGCCACTGGGACTAAACAGCTGTGTGGCCATAAGAAAACCACTTAAAAGTTGAGACTAATCAGAAAAAAGTCTTGCTTGGGGTCATAAAGATTGGAATTTGAAGCACTGTAAGAAAATCATGTGGTCTGATGAGTCCAGACTGACCTTATTCCAGCGCTATGTGTACATCAAGGTAAGAAGGGAAGCGTTTGAAGCGATGCACCCCTCCTGCATTATGGCCACTCTACAGGCCTCTGGAGGCAGTTTTTTGACCTGGTCGGGTCTAGACTCGGCAACGTTATGTGCCAATAAAATGAAATCAGCTGATCTGAATGACCAGGTTATCACATCTATGTGACATGAGTTTTTCTTCCTTGATAGCGCAGGCATATCCCAGGACTCAGATTGTGAAAGAGTGGTTCTGGGAGCATGAGGAACCATGAACTGGCCACCACGATGGGCATCATAATCAAAGCTAAAGGTGGTCAATTATGGGATATTAGTATGTGCGACTCTTGTTTTTGGCCAGGTAGTGTAGTTTGTTATGCTACAGATTATTGCAGCTGTAAAAAGTATTTCCCCCACCAGCCTGTCTTTATTTTTGTCCTGAAATGAATAAGACAAAATGATGCTGTTTGTCATGTTACCAGTTAAGTGGAAAGTGTCACTAGATGGTCATTTTACGAGTCAGATTAAAATTTGCTTTAAAAGGTGCCTAGTTTTAAGATCAAACATATAAGTGGGGTTGTAAATAAGGGGGAAAATCAGAGCCACTATATATATATATATATATATATATACACAGTATATCAACACCTTGAGAAGCATTATATTTAAGAATTCATACGTGTTGTTTTCAAATTACATTTACTGGGGTAGTTAGTTACCCATCACAACCGTCCCACTGGAAACAAACCATCACTTATAACATAGCATCATTATTTTATTTGGTTGGTGAACAATAGCAACAGATGGGTGTCTATTATGCTGATGTTATTCTTAATAGTAATTTATCATGATGAAGTAGGTAATGAAAAAATAATAAATTGAACAATGCTACACGAGGGGAAACATGATCCTAGGAGAACACCATATCTGGTAACGAACGTTCTAGGTTGTTCAAGAGGAATTCATTTGGTACCAGAGTTGAGTGCACAACTTTGGAGAGTGACAACAGGCCACTGTGCCTTTCTGGACTTAGCAGCTCTGTCTATAAATAAGTTAAAAGCCTTGGTAACAACTCAGTGAGGCTGTTTCACAAGTACACATGACTAGAAAAAGTCCCCATACGTTGTACCTCTTTAGGTCTCCCGTGATACGTGAAACCACCCAGGATTCCTGACAGAGCACGGATTTCTAGTAATGTTCCGCTACTTGGTTATAGTTGTGTGATTAATGGAACGGTTATCTAAAGTAAGGACAACGTCCTGGGCCAGAAAACCCATATGAAAGGTATCTGGAAATGGTACACTCATGACATTTGGAAGTCTATATGAACTACCTGCAATGCTTAGAGGACCATCAAGGTTATAATAATATTGTCAATGTGACTGTATTTTTGCTACGTTAGAAGAGAATTTATTCCAGTCTCATAAGTTCACAGCTCTATTGTCAGGAAATCAAACACAAGAAGTCAATTTTAATTAAGATTAATGCTTTTACAGGTATGGCCAAAAAAAAAATGGTGCAAGGAACAGAATCAGTTGTTGGTCAGCGTTCTGAGAAAGGAGCGAAAGGAAACGTGTTGGCATTATCACATCATACTCTCAACATCAACCAACCAAATATAAACTGCCCTGACTCTATTCATGAACACGAACACTATGATCTGTCACGTAATGATTACTTGCTGGTCATTTTGGAAAAAACATAGTTCGGATGCCTGACTGCAGAACTCATCAATCTTTTTTTTTATTATTGTAAAGATGCCAAGTACTGATGGTGGGAAACAGTTCGCCTGCCATCAACAGTCTGACTAGAAGCTATTAAAAACAGCCTCGAGCGAGATCCCGGCTTAGAATTTGCCCGAACATGAGATCGGATTTCATAATAGGCGCCAGTTATGAGTTACACATCAGAGAGAATTCATTTGTGGATATTAAAAAGTCTGGAATGTCAGTCATGTTGTTGGGATTATAAGATTATGTAAATGAGGTGTGTGTGTGAATATGTACGGGGGTAAGTTGTTTGTCTCACTCATTTCTTATCACATTGCTCAAAGTCGCTTTCGTTCTGACGTGTTTCTTTCACTTTCACAAGTCAAACATAATATGACATGTTTATCACACTGTTTAAGAAAATATCCTCAAGCCTTCCAGAGAAAATAACAGGTGAGTAAGGAAAGTCTCTTTATGGTGTTCCGAGAGGAATGGTGAAAGAGAGATAATCGGCCACTTCGCCCCAATCTGCTCGGAAATGCTGGAAGATGGTGATCCACGTCGTGAGCACGGCCACCCACAGCAATAACCCCAGCGCCGACCGTTTCACATCTGCATAGAGGACGTTGTGTTTATACATTCACAAAGAAACAACATTTACAAGCAATGTTTAAACCACGAAACTATATAGTACAGACAGAATATGAAGACTCTGCAGAAGCTTGTAGAGGTGTAACAAGTCAGCTTTAAGAGGTGCTCTGTGTCTTACTCACAGATTTTGATCTGTGGTTGTTCTGTGTAGGCTGGTTTGACAAAGGCCTCTTTAAAAAACCACACAACGTTCACCAGCCACAAGAAAGGCAGAAAGGCAAAGCCACCTATATCAGGCATGAAATCAAAAAGGAAATGAAGATAAATGTCACTATAGATAAAATATATCTTTGACACAAAATTCACACAAATGTATATAGTAATATTAAATTATAATATTACACCTAGCAAACTTTTTTTTTTTTATCAGAAATGTGTTATAGACTGTTACAGCTCAAACTAAAGACTTTACTTAATTATAAAACATTAAATTTTATGGTCAGATTCCTGAACACCACCATGCTCACTTTTTCTTTAATTACAGACTTGGGCATAGTATTATTCTTTGTAAAGATTTTGTTAATAATGTCTGCATTATGATGTACAAAATCATTGAACATAACTTAAAAATTAATAAATAAATCATATTACATCAGAATATTTTAATGCCTGGAAAGAAAGTAGCATGGGTTTGAGCTAGTTTTTATACATTATTCTTTGTATATTATACTTTTTCTATTAGTCATTCAGTTGAAGCATGGTTTGACGATCTTGCTAGTGCAGCTACATGTCTATTGTATTACTATCCTTGCTACTGGATGTTTGCTATTTCCTTCGGGATCAATAAAGTGTCTATGTATCCATCAATCAATCTATCGATATTACATGACAGGCCAATTTTCAGATGGAAACAGAAAAAAACCCTAATGTAAGCTCCTGAGTTTTGCATGAAAATAGAAATAAGGAAGTGTGACAGTTAACAGAAGAACTCATTCTCCAGCAAAACCTAGCAACTGTTTTACTAACAGTACTGCAAAATGTCTTGGGAAACTACTCAAAATGTGCCATAATCATATTTCTACATAGACACATTATCGAAGAGAACTAAATAATAGTAATAAAATAAACACTGTCAGTATTTGGTATCAAAACTCTTTGCTTGAAAATAATCAGTAGTGTTATATACAGATTTTTGCAATTCTATAAGTAAAACAACTGTTAGGTTTTACTGAGTGTGCTGGAGAATATGAATATGAACAAAATTTCTTCTGGTAACCTTGTCACACTCACTGCTTTGTCAGAAATAATTGGTGCTCATCACATTCATAAACCAAGATTAATGGATTTTTTCCCCTCCAGAAATAGAATTTCAGGCCTTAATGACACATTTCACCAGGTTTTCTTGAAAAGATAAATTGAATTTAAATAGCAGTTTTACATCGCAGAAAACTAATTTCCATTTTTTTTAATGTTTCATGTTATATTACTATGTTACTAAGGAAATGCTTTAAGGCATGGACTGTAACATTATTTTTATGGGCTTAATTATTTTATTTTATTTTTTTTCAAATTTATGATTTGGTAGAAAACTATTTTAGACGACTGGTTGGCATGGAAATTACAATAAACAAACAAATAAATGACATTTATTCAAGAAAGTTTGATACAGTGACGTACCCAAATAATATTTTCGGCAAAGATTCAGTTTCTCCTCGTTGGAAACACGCTCCAAATTCATGATTTTCTGCAAGAGATGTTAAAATAAATGTTAAATGACCGCAGGCAAAGCTTATCAAACTGCTTCATATATTTCAAACTACCACCTTTACTGTTATTTCACAATCTATTTATTTCCATGCCATAAATTGGAATCAAAAAGTTTCAAGATTAGCTCTGTTCTTTTTGCCGTATGTCCGTCCTCCTTAGACATCTTAAAACCTGCCAGTAGAAGCCGCTACTAATGGTCTGGCCCCTGGGGCCGATTTCCTGATGCCACAAATGTCAAAAAAGGCGATGAGCATGCACTTGACCTCGCGTTAAATCAACATTCATCATGCAGTTTAGACATTTTCGAGGTTTGAGCTAGCTGAAGGTCGGTGCTCCCTGTGACGGTTCATGCAGCCTTGTGCTGCCATCTGTTGGTGTTTTACAAAACTAGTCTCGAAACTTTTTTATACCACCTTGTACCACAATCCATTAATTGCACATGCGCGTTCATATATTTAATGTCAAACATAATGCCTAGTAAATCTGTCTCTGTCCATTTTTACATTTTTTTTCTCCCCTTACTGTTTGTTTGTGAAGCAAAGTACCAAGTTACTTCCTTTGTATGGTTGCATACTTTACTGTTAAGAAATTATTCTGATTGCTCATCATGAGGTAATAGAGTAGAACGCTTTGTCTGTAGAACTAGAAAGTTGTTGCCACCTAGCGGCAAACAGCGCGATTACACAAATACACTCACTACGCAAACCGTGCTTTAAAGCTAACATTTGCTCTACAAATCAGATTTAATAAGCACGCGCACAAAGTAACAAACTGTTAAAATACAAATATATTTACAGGTTATATATATACTAGTCGCTGTTTAATTCCCCAGCTGATGTGTTAGCCCCGCTGCTCTGCTTAGCGGCGACGCTTTTGTATCGAGACTACAACAGCTAACGGAGGCTAGATAGCGGAGCTAAAACAGGAATTTCTAAGTATTTACAACGCGGTGTGAAATCTAAAGCTGCATCATCTGGTTAATGAAAATCAATACCTCTGTTGGGAACACGAATCAGTAAGCGGCTGCTCACAAAACGCAACTTTGAAATCGAAAATGGCTTTTAGGCGAAGAAATAACTAACATCCGCTTCCGCATCAGGGGTGTGACATGACGCCAGAGCTGGCTGGAGTGATGGGAAATGTAGTTCGTGACACGAAAAGAGTTGTAGGACGTTCAAAGCCAGTATTTTATGAATGGTGAGTGTTCTCCATGCTGCACGATGGAGAACCACCTCCAGGGTCCAGGTTGGATTCCCATCTCCGGGTCTGCGTGCGTGCAGTTTGCATGTTCAAACTTGGTGGGTTTCCTCTGGGCACTCCAGTTTCCTCCATCAAAACATGCAGATTAGGCTAATTAGTGCTTTCAAATTGCCCATAGGTTGTGAATTAACATGAGTATGAGTGTGTGTCCTGCGATGGATTGGTATCCTGCCTCATGCCCTAAGTCTCCTGTGCTAGGTTCCAGGCCCCCGCGACCCTGTATACAGGATAAAGCGGTATAGCGGTATGAGTGATCGAGGGTGTTCTCCGATCTCATTAATTAAATATATGTTAGTTATACTTGCTTGTGATCATTTCACTTGACAAGCCATAACTATCCAAATGACAATTAAATACAGTTGATTAAAATCTCTACCAGTTAAACGTGTGGAGAACACCTTCAATCACCTTTTGTCTATACCACTTTGTCCTGTTAATATATCATATTTCAAACCAATGTTTAACAAATTTAGCTTGTTTAACAACTCAAACCTACTCGTTCACTCTCTATACCACTTATCCTGTTCAGTGTAACGGTGGGCCTGGAGAATACTCCTGGGGACTATTTAGCACAGTGGATTCGCACTTCCAGAGTCGAGAGTTTGATTCCTGCCTTGGGTCTGTGTGTGAGAAGTTTGCATGTTTTCCCCATGCTCCCAGGGTGGGCAATATCAATCACCTAATGTGCACATGGACAGAACAAAACAACAAAAATTAATTATATACTGTATTTATAATGTACAGTATAGTATATATGTATACTAATATACATTTATATACTAATATACATTTATACAACCTATAGTAATTCATTTAGAATTAATTCATAATTTAAACATTTACACAAGAAGTATAAAGTGTTCAAGTGTTCACCTGAAATGAAAAGATCATTAAAAAGAAAGCTCATAATTCGATAAAAAATTACATCTATCTATCTATCTATCTATCTATCTATCATCCATACATACCCCTGGAGATATTCAATTGTATATATAAGATATACATTTTATCTAATTATAAGGATTCCTTTACTAGTTAAATTTATTTCTTAAGTATTTCTTTTTATTGATATTTATTTTACGTATAAGCTTTTATTTTCTTTTT
>JAOTQY010000050.1:18489709-18502947 GCA_026413445.1 Dolichallabes microphthalmus
GATATTTATTTTACGTATAAGCTTTTATTTTCTTTTTAAGGTCACTGGCAGTCGTGTAAGCATTTCACTGCATATCTGACTGTATATGACTGTGTATGTGACAAATAAAATTTGAATTCGAATTTGAAAAATGTAATGATCTTTGTATGTTATGCATATACCAAGTCAGCCAAAATAATATACTGTATACAACACGTTAGGAAAAGAAAAACTTGCATAAATATTTAAATACTAAATGCATTGCTATAAGTTATATATTGATACATATAATAATTTGTATTAATATTATATTAGTATATTATGCATCCTTATATATATAATTTTTCTTTTCTTGAAGTGTCTATACATTTTTTGGCTGACTTTAATAGCCTAAAATATTGCTTGACCTTTGTTTTATCGTTCATAACGTCCCAAAGTTAGTAACTATTTTAAATATTTTCTTATGCACCCACATAAAATAACTCTTGCACTAGAGGCTCCTCTGTCCTGTCTGCGCCTCCATTTCCCACAATGCCTTGCTGCCTCCCCCTCCCAATCAGGCGCTTTCCCTCTCCGTTGAACTCGGAGCTCCTCTGTATATCGGTGTTGTTGAAGCTAGCGATGGCAGCGGCGGCGGGATGCGGCTCGGCGGCCGCGGCTGCAGGCGGGGCGGCAGGCGGTGTGGCCGCGGCTCGGGGACGCTTTCCCGGGCGGCCCTGGTCGTCGCGCAGTCGCCTGCGCTCAGAGAAGCGGTGGCAGCTCGGTCGCTCGGGGTCGGAGCAAGACGAGAGCGGTGGCGGAGGCCCGAGGCCTGGAGGCTGCCTGGCGCTTGCGTGCGGAGAGGACCCGTCTCACCTGCGCCTGCTCGGGATCCAGGCGAGCTACAAGAGCCTGGGGGAGGCCGGCTACAGCTCGAGTGGAAGCGAGGAGGTCGGTAGCTTTATTCTGACCCGGGCCTGTTCCTGCACCGAGGGGAAGTTTAGTTTGGAGAAGCTTGTTAGCATCACTGGAACAAAATACAAGCGCTAGAGAGAGAGAGAGCGCGAGAGAGAGCGCGGCGGGCTAACGCGACTAGCAGCCTGCTTTCAGTTCCGATGTGTGGAGAAAATGGAGACAAAACCTGCCATGAAGTTAGTAGATCAGGAGTGGATATGACAGCTGTGCGCGTGTGTATGTATGCGTGTGTGCGCGTGAGATCGCGCGCTGCTTACAGGAACACAACGCTACATTTTACACTGCGATTAGAAACAATGTTTTTGCGTTCACAACAGTGTGTGTGTGTGTGTGTGTGTTATCGCGGAGGGGGAGGGGGCGAGCTACTGTAGCAGAGGAGCTAACGCCACTAGACCTGTGTGTGTGTTTGCGCACTGAGCCACATCTGACTGCTTTGTAGATTGCGGCTTTACAAATTCGTCGCTGCATCTCTAATGCATGGGGCTGTTTTGATGAGGAAGTTGATGTGGGTTCATTACAAGCTGCTTGTGTGTGTGTGTGTGTGGCCTGATGAAGACCAAAAGGGGCAACCGTTCACTCACACACACAGGAATGGGGGAGAAAGAACACTGAGAAAAACAATGTCAGTACTAAAACCTAAGGAAGACTTCAGTCGTTCTGCACATTGTAATGAATATAATGGACTTTGTTCACTTATTATATTTATTATTGCACATTTAGCTACTGTACGTGTAATCATTTAATATAAGTTGTGTATGGCGTAAATAACTGGACCTACAGTTCAGTATTTCTTGAAAGCTGTTCAGACTCTGTTCACGTTTCACTCAGTTAATCGTTTGAGTTTATTTTTTCCGCAGGGATTTTATTTTTATTCATACCAAAATCTGTCTTTGTTCCCCCACACTGTGCATGCATAGGACTGGAATACTTCTGACTTGCATGTTAATGACCAGTTAAAATAAACCCAGGTGATATATGTATATTAGGGCTGCACGATTTGATTAAAACCATCACATTGGGATTATCTTTTTCACATATTGCAATTTAAACTGCGATATGTAATTATTAAATGTACCATTTTGTATTCAGCCATGCTTATCTAGGATAACACCAAATAATGCCACGAATGATCTAATTAAAAGGATGTTTCCCAGAACTAATTTATAATGTATAAAGAATATACTTAAATTATTGAGAAACTTTGCATGAATTCTCAACTATGCGTATATTACCTATTCAGCACAGAGGAGATCACACCAGGATTTTATTCAAATGGACTAAAAGTTAAATCATCTTTCGTGTTTGGAAGTTCTCTACATCTCAGTCGTGTAAACCTCAAAAACGATGTGTGAGAGATGAGAAAATGCCGTTTCCTATCTGAACGTCACAGCTAAATTCAGTTCCAGTTCAGATTTTTCAAATTGTATCAGCTATTTTTGGCCATTAATTGTGTAATTGTGTACATTGCATTATATACGGTGGAAAAAGTGCATTGTGGGTGTGTCCCCCCCCACCCCCCAACCAGTGCTCTTGTTACATCATTTTCTGCAACGCCAAGAATCCGATGGGTTTAAAATATAGAACAGTACAATATACATAAACATAGCATTTTATAGGTCTTGTTAGAGATTAAGTATGTTTTTAAATGTCCTATATCAGGTGTATTGTGTGTACCTGGTACTATGGTCAAGTGATTAATCTCAGGCAGGTTACCGAGCCCCGCATCATCTATATCGGATTGTTATAATGAAGATCAAACCGGTCATTTTGTATTCAGTTAGCGTGTGGACTTGTAGTACACATAGAACTTGTGATGTAACAGTTACGATGTGTATATCGTGATGACCTTCTCGTCTTTTTCATCATTTACCCAGAGATCATTTGTCCTGTACAAATGTTCCCTATTCACGTTACTCTTATACACTAGCTGTGACACTTTGTGTTATGGCTAGAAACTTTATCCACCATAAAGAGTACTTTATTTTATTGTCAAGCTGTTTCTAAGCTTTCAAAATGCTGCTGATTTCAGTGCACACACACACACACACACCTGCACTGGACACAGTAGTATTTTGCAGTAGGTCTGTATGATTGATGTAATGAATAGTTGAGATGACAGCTTAGTTCTGGTGATGATAATCCAAGTTTCTATGACAAGTCCTGTGTCGTTCTGTGTCATTTTATTATTTTTATTTCTACAGTAGTATAATACACCTGCTTGGCAAGTGCGAACACGAGTCTTTACTTCTGTTTTTGCACTTGCTACCAAACTTTTCTTGCCCTAAAAAATAAAAAGCACAAGATAATCCTGTGCTTTTAAATAATATGTAATATAATAATATATAATATATACATAGTGTAACAGATTGAATAAAGATTCACAGACAGTACCTTTTTATTTTTGGATCCAGTGGGAATATCGGAGTATCAACCTGATACTTAACAGTCATGTTAGTTGACTTTCTGCAATGACGTGGTTAAAAAAAAAAAAAAAGTATACGGTGTGTGTTAAATTTTATACATGCATGCGTAAAAGGGGAACGGGGAACAAAAGGTAAACAAGGCATTTTCAAAGTGTTCTGAGAGATCATGAACATTTCCTAGAACAGAGAACGCTGAGCTGGTTCTGAGTGACTTTTACAAAGTACTAATAATGAATTGGATACAATATGTGTATTGCATCTAGCATTTTTTCCCCCATTTGTTTGTTATTGTCCTCTTCAGAACACAGCACACTTTTTGTAGTGCTACAAATCTCCCCTGTGGAGCAGTGTAGCATTTCAATTTTCTTGGGGGAAAGAAAAAAAAAATAAAAAAAAAAAATATATATATATTACTTCCAACCCAAAGCACATGACACCTTCAGGTCACTTCCTGCAGTCGAATCATGCTGGGATTTGTTCAGAAGCACGTCTGGTTAATTTCACCTGCGTAAAATAAATTGCAGCACGTAGGAGATCACACCAGGATTTGATTCAAATGATCTAAACACTTGCATAAGTGAAAGCACCCTCCTGTTGCTTTAAGTTTGTCTCATGTGTTCACAAAGCAGTTTTCTACCTCCCTGACATATAAACCTCAACACGATCTGTTGGACGAGAAAATGCCATTTTATATCCAAGTGTCACAATTAAATTCAGTTCTGGTTCAGATTTTCAGGAGTACCAGCTATTAAACTGATACTCCGTGATTGAGATGGTAACTTTTTTTTTGTGCATATTTCGGTTAGGATGCTGGTGTGAGATTGCAGGATCAGACAGGATACAACGCCCCTGGAGCAGATGGCGTTAAGAGCCTCGCTCAAGACATCAACATTGACAGCTTGAACCCCTGACCTTCAGATCAGTAACCTAGACCTTTAAGGATTTGAGCTACCACTGCCCCAAAGTAGCAGCTCGAAGACATGGCCGTGGTGCTGCTGTTCATACTGGTCTTCAGTCCTAGCTCAAACCCAGGGTTAGCAGCTGAAGTTAAGGGAGGTTAAGATGAGCCTTTCAGGGCTGATAGGGAACAGTCAGTGTTTTGATTACATCTTTGATCTTTGTCAGCATTTTACATTTTGTGTGTTCAGGCGGAATTTTTTTTTTTTTTTTTGAGTTAAGTTCATGCATCACTAACGAGCATGTTTAGTAATAATTCAGGATCACTGCTTTTACATTTGCATAATTTGGCCGATGCTTTTAACCAAAGCAAAACATGTCAGACAGTTTACAGCTGAACACTTCAGGGTTAAGGTTTTTGCTCAAGGATCCAAGAAAGGCAGTGTCATCGACAATGGCCGAGAAATGGACTGCATTTTATCCCACTTTGGAGCTCTGTTTCCAGTTAAATTGGTGCCTCAAGTGCTCTCATTGTGTTTTAATCTATTGCATTTCCCAGATTATAGACTTTCAGTTTATATAGTCAAATTGTTGGGAGGATTTAAATGTGAAGCACCATCATGTATTTACATTTATATATTATATATTTTATTCACATAAAAAGTGAAATCGCCTTATGGATGTATGCAAGCCATCGCAAAAGGCTGCAGTTTATTCCAAGTGACATTCGCGTAGTCAGGAATTTATGTACAGTTTGACAATTATTAGTTTAAGTGTTTTGTCTTTTCTTGTCATTTCGGTCTGATGGAGAAATAGTGGCAAATGTTAATGAGGATTTGTCTGTTATTTGGTGTGAGGGTAGATAAATAGGTTTAATAGTGGTAGGTTTAATAGTGAAATATTGCAGTTGAAATCGCAATTACAATGTGTTTCAAAATAATATTTTATTTTAGCAATAATGTAGCAATATTTTATTCCATTTTAAAAGATTTGTTCTTCCTTTATTAACGACAATTGTGCGTGATATTCTGCTCATTGAATCATGACTTTTCTTGACAGTAACCTAATGTAGTTCCTGTCTCACAATGCTTTGTGTTTAAAGATGCAGACTTATGATCTTAGGACCAGATATTTTCCTATTTAAAACATGTGTCTACAGAGAGTTTTCTGTTCGACAGAAAATCCTCTTTTGTGCGCAGTGTGCCAAACTCTCTCTCTCTCTCTAACTTCCTGTCTATAATGGTAAGGGACCAGATGATATTTGGGTGGAGGATCATTTCTCAGTGCACCAGGTAGTGTGTGTTACTCTGACTAAAGCGTATCAGACACACCTCAGTTTTACTGCTAGGTTGCAAATAGTCCAGTAATAAAAAAAATGACCAGGATGGCAGTCTGTCTTCCTACAACGTTAAGTATGTAGCGCTTTGTATGACAAACTTATAACATAAGTCATAATCCAAGTTCTGTGCTGAGAATACTCTTAAGTGCTTTCTCAGTGTTAATGGTAAGAGAGAATGCGGGATCATGACAAATGTGATGGTCGTACACCAAAAAATGCTGGTGGTTGACACCTGGTGTAAATCATGTACAATAGTTAATAATAAAATGAGTTAACTCTTTTAATGCAGACTAAAATGCAATTATCGTTGTGTTTGAGAGGGGAAAAAAAAGTCAACACCCACTCAAATAATTACAGCTAATAATACTAATGTCTGTGCTTTTGTTGGTGTTGATTACAGGGATCTGAATTCAAAGGCTTTGAGGCTGAAAATGAAAGCAGCAGTGTTCCTAAACAATCCCGAAGAAATCGTGCCAGACGTAAGTGACGTTTTTTTAAACGTGTTTGAAAATTTTCTATATCTCAGTGCAAATACTGGGTTATGTGAATCCCTCAGACTGGATAAAATTGTAGTTAACATTAATGTATATTTAAGCAAAAAGTGTTGGAGAGCCCTTACGTGTTAATACTGTGTAACTGACGGTGTATTTTTTTTTTTTGTGTGTCTGTGTGTTTTCGTATTAGCTATACATTTGTATATCTGAGTAGACCTAAACCTTTTATTATATTTGAGCTTTTTTTGTATTTGTTAAGTAGTCACCATGATCCATTATGTTAGGTTACATTACACTTGGCTTATGGTCATTAAAATAACTAATGGAATATCTAGTAGTTTATTTATTAAATCTTTTTTTTACCTAGCATGGCACACAAGCCTAATATGGTAATTACACGATTACAGTTATGGTTAGTGTTCAGTTGTACATTTATCATCATTTCATCCTCAGTTCGAATAACATTATAAAAAGAAATCTCTTATTTCAAAACTGTTTTTCTCCTAGGTATTCGTGCACCAACAAATTCGTCAAGAAGGGTATGTCGGAAACCGGCTCCAGCAGCGGTCACAGCTGTGGAGAATGTTCAGGCGCCTCAGAAGGATTCTGGAGCTACACAGGAATCTCACATCAAAGAGGCGTGTGATGATATTTCAACAGAAGATGCTGTCCCATGCTCAGATAAGCTAACAAAACAAAGACGGAAAAGAGGCTCTGTGAAAGATGACGTGTCATCTGCTCCCAGAATCACAATCAAGTTAGTGACTAAGAGGAGAGTTAAGGTGGATGCTCAACAGAAGTCTGAAACTAAGGAAGATAAGTGTGCAGTCCTCTCAACTGCACAAGTGAAATTAAAGAGAGGTGCAAAAGCCTCAGAAAGTAGCTCTGTTGAGGTAAAGGAAGAGGTCATTACAAGAAGGCGTGGGCGATCTGCTTCTGTTGCCCAGAGTGTGCCAGAAGTAAATGACCAAAAGGTAGAGGAAAATTTGAGGAACTCAGCCCGCAAGACTCGTTCTGCATCACGTAGTGACACTGTAGAGCCAAACGCTGATGAAAAGAAGGCCAAACCAACGGTCAGCGTGTCAAAAGAAACCACAGAAGTCCAAAAGCTTGTGATTCGAAGACGCCACAGATTAGCCTCAAGTCATGTTGAGCAATTGGGAGACCACAAAGATGAGGCCACTTTATCAGAGTCTGTGTTAGAGGTGTCAACGGTTGAGGAACCTAAACCACCTTCGAGGAAGAAAAAGAAAAAACGGAAAAAGAGGAATCGGAAGGAGAAGGGTGATGAGAACTTCAATGCGTTGTCTCAGCAACCGACAGGAGACTCAATAGAGAACAATTTTGTGGGAATTCCAGGTTTAAAATTAACACGGATACGAAACCCAAAAGCCAGGTCACGTAAGAAATGCAGTAAGTTTATTTGGACCCTAACTCTGGTAAAATGCAAAAGCAAAACTGTTAGTCCACATCCCCAAGAAAATCTAAGCCAAGCACCAGAAAGCCTTCACAAAGAAACAGAAAGTTCCTCCAAATGTGCAGAAGAGCAAGATGTTTCAGCAGAACCTACATCAAGTCCAGCTGACACTTCAGAGACCAACACTTTGCAGGAACCAGAAAGTAAAGAATTGCTAAACACTGCTAATGTTAGCCCAGGAATCCCAGAAAATACAGACATCACAGAGAAAGATGATGAGAACTTAAGAAAGCCAGAGCCGACCATTGATAAACCTGACAAGGATGTATCAAGAGAGGTTATCAAGGAGGATAGATTGATAAATGCTGGTGAGGTGACCTCAAGAAGAAGTAGGAAGGCAAGGTCGAGAAACGATGGTAAGGTGCTCTCAGGAAAGAATGAGGACGCAAGGCCGAGAAATGATGGGGTGACCTCGAGAAAGGATGAGGAAACAAGACCAAGAAATGATGATGAGGCAGCGTCAAGAAAGGATGAGGCGGCCATGTCGAGAAATGATGGTAAGGTGACCTCAATAAAGAATGAAGAGAGGATGTCGATAAAAGATGGTGAGGTGACCTCAGGAGACAACGAGGAGACAAGGTCACTATGTGATGGTGAGGTGACTCTAAGAAATGGTGAGGAGCCTCAGGTTTCTGTTACATCTGAGGTTCTAGGAGAGAAGCATCCAGAGGCAGCCCCAGAGAGAGGTCTAGGGTCGATAGGTCAGGATTTTGTTCCTGCCCTTCAATTAAAGGTTTCGTCCTCACCAGGAGAACACAGCAGCTTAAAGCAGTCATTTGCTGTCCAGCAAGCCACAACTCCACCTGAACTGAAAGAGGTTTCTAAAGATGGTGATCATCAGTCTCCAGCAGAAATAGAGAACCATATAGAAACTATGACTCTTCCCTTGATGCCCAAGACAAGGCGCAGATTGAGTCAGAACTCTCCTCGAAAAAAGCGTGTAAGGCATAAACCCTGGACAACTTCTAAGAGGAAATGTAAGAGTGCTCCTTCTGGCGATGACACAAACTCTAAAATGATTGCCGAAATAGAGGGTTCTGTAGCTGAAACAGAAGCTCCAGTCACTCAAATGGAAGCTCCAGCCACTGAAACGGAAGCTCCAACCACTGAAATTGAAACCAAGATGGGGGAATTACCAGAATCACATGAACAACCTAAACCGAGGAAGTTCTCTCGTCATGCTCTCTCAGAAGCAAAAGGGTCTCTACCAGGACATGAAGCACCAATATCTGAAACAGTTAAACCTCCAGGTGTCAATTCTGCTTCAACTTCACCTCAACCTGTGACAGAAACACAGCCAGAAATTAAGACTGTGGAAGCTCCATCAACAGAGGCTGCCGAAGTCTTGGTTTTAGAGCCTCATATGAGAGTCCCTGATCAAGCAGAGCCTCCTCATCATGCTCAACAATCAGTCAAGCATGGCAAGAAACGGCGAAGATCTTTTATAGGACAGAGGTTAAAAACTCGCAGAAAGAGGTTGCCTCAAAGACAGTTATCAGAAGAAGGCGATGATGTTTGCTCAACAGTGGTAACCTCCGAGCCAGCACAATCCAAACTAGTTGGTGTACAGAAAACGAAATACACAAACACGCCTATTTCTTCAAGTCTTTCTTACATTCTTGAAGACAAAAAAAGGAGGGCAAGGCTTTTTGCACAGCAAGTGGAACGTGAGCTTGGTCCTCAACGTTATGATCAAAAAGAACAAGAAAAGCCTTCTGCTGATGAAAAACCAGACACTGATTCTATTGACATCCAACCTGGTAAAACAAAATTTGTTAAAAACATTAAGCATTTTATTATGCCAGTGGTCAGTGCTCGGTCCTCACGAGTGATCAAAACACCAAAGAGATTTATGGATGATGCTGGCATGTCGGATCTGCCACGGAGAAATGCACAGAAGAAAGGACACCAGTTGGGATTGAATCCAAAATTAAAGAAACATGATGGTGGTGATGAAAAAGATGAGCCCTCCTCCCTTCCATCACAGGATGAGGAAGATCTTCTCTCAGATCTGCCCGAAGCGCAGTTAGATCTTGATTTGTCCTCTGCTGAAGAATCCAAGCTTGAGCCAGTAAACGACCTGGAAAACCTAGGTGAAGATAAGTCCTCCAGCAAGAGAAGATCTCTACTTCGAGACCCAGGATTTAATTGGCAAGTCCTGGAGCCTGCAGGTGCAGAGCTCTACAACTTTGACCAAGATATTGAAAAGGAGTACGAGGCCTTGTTGTCCGCAGAAGATTTTTCGTTAGATTCAATAATTGACCCACCTCAGAAAAAGAAGCCGAGCATTAAATTCAGGAAGCCACCATCCCAACTAAAGCTCTATAAGAAACTAAAGGATGAACTTAACTTTGGTCCCAACAAGAAAAAGCTCAAACCACTCCCATCGGTTGCAATGGGGAAAGCCGTTTTGCCACCGTCCGAGGCACAAAAGGTAGATTTCGAGAAGGAAACCAGTTTAATTCAGTCTCTTTCTGATATTAAGGCCGAAAAGGCTAAACTGAAGATCGAGGATCTTGACAGTCCAGGGGTTGTTCGTAAAGTGTCGATCTGTGTACGTGCTCTCAGCAACAAGTTGTTGGCGCAACAGCAGGAAGAGCAAGAGGATGATATGCAAGATGAATTTTCTATTCATACAGACATTTCACTTCCCAAGAAAACCATGGGTAAGGCGTCTGCAAATTTAAAAATTGTTGTTATTTTAGTCACTGGCATTCTTTCAAGCATGGATCTCATACAAAACATCTGCAATGATTAACTTAACCTAGGTTTATGCTCGTTTTATTATTAGACATAGAGAACATGTTTGAAGCTGAATCAAGAGATCAGACGAAGTCAGACAAAGTAATTAATCAGAAGAGTAAAGACGTTGAGTCAAAGGAGAGAAGCTTCGTCCAGCGTCCTCACTTGTCAGGTGCCAACAAGCGTATGTTCAACCTCCTCAAGAAAGCCAAGGTTCAGCTCATCAAGATTGATCAGCAGAAACAGCTCAAGTCATCTGGGGTAGGAAAATAAAAACCTTTGTTGTTGTTGCAGTTTTTAGGCTATAAATTTACTGGACAATTTTTTTAACCCCTTTAGTGTCACTTGTATATTGGCAGTTTCCAAACACTTTTCATTACATGAAAGTTTTCAAACAGGCAGGGTCCAAGCTAGCAGGTGCTTCCTCTGAGACATATGAAGCCAACCACCGTGTCATTGTAGACTGCTTCTTATGCTGTGTCACAGGGGAAGAATTCTCTCTCTCTCTCTCTCTGTCTCTCTCGCTCTCTCTCTCTCTGTCCTCTTTGCATACATGAGCTCACAAATAGCTGGTGTCACTTTGATTGACGGGGCACAGAATAACACCATCCCTAGCACTCCCGGATACATGTAGCTGTGGCATACATTTGATTCCAACTCTTTTGTGTTTTGTCAATGCTTGTGTTTCACATCACCTTGGAGAAGAATTCTGCAATACCTCTTCTGTCATGAAGAGGGCTATGAGTTCACACATGACACGCGGTTTTTCTTTCTGGTTATCCAGATATTTAAGTAACATATGTTGATATAACCACATAATTTAATTTTCATTAAGTTTTAATTTTACAGTTTCTGTTATTATTAGACATGGAGAACATGTTTGTCTTTTGAATAGTTTGTTTTCCTTTTGTGTTTACAGCAAATAACATAGAGATTTACGTGATCCATGGAGTCATTTAAATGTTTTTACAATGTTGAACAACTGTCTGTGAAATTTTCATAAGTCATGACTTTTTGTGCTGTTTTTTTTTTTTTTTTTTTTTTTTTTTACGGGTGGGATAAAAAAATAAATCCTTGTGGACAGAAGAGCCAAATAAATTCAGTTACATATAATTAAAACAATTGAAAGCCTATTATATTTTAAATATTAATTTGAAAAATCGCTTCTTTGTTAACTTTACAGCTCCTGCCAGAAAGCCGAATCTCAGCTGGGAGGCAGATCAGGAAACCCATGATGCCATTTAAGCATTCCTGTCCTGAAAAGACCGTTGCTTTACCAGAACAAGTAATTCTGCAGTCTCCATGTAGCTCAGCAATAATTAGATCGTTAATTAGATAATTATCAACTTGTTTTTACTAAATTCCACATCCCTGTCTCTTTGCTTCGTTATGATTGTTCCTCCAGGAGCCGGCCAGAGGAGGTCCACGCATCAAGCATGTTTGCCGAGCAGCAGCTGTAGTTCTGGGGCAGCCTCGCGCCATCGTCCCAGACGATATCCCCAGACTCAGTGCGCTTCCTCTGCATGAACGATCAGGCATTTCACCCTCACCTGCTGCTAAAGGTAATGGTGCAATTTTTAAAATAGTATTAATAAAAACTTTAATTATGGCAGTTCATAATACAAACAAAACATGTTGGTCAGTGATGTCCTTGGGTATCAATATTGTGCACAATAAAGAAAGAATTTTAAAGTTATTTATCAAATTTAAGTAAAAGGAAATATTTTAGAAAGTTTTTTTTTAATATAGTTTTACTAGTACTTCCTATCACACTGTACAAAATCAACCTATTTTCTTTTAAGTCTGTAAATTGTTGTTTTCTCAATGTAATCACATTTATTATTTGGCACTATAATATACACAAAATCCCAGGCTATTATCATATAAATGGTGACCCTGAGATTAAATACACTGGTCTGTAAGTTTATAAAAAAGTTGCATTGGTTCACTTTAACTAAGCTTACTTAATGCTTTCGATTGGAATAAATGTATTTGTTGGAGTGTTGTTAAAGATATATTTCACTGTAATTAAGATTCTGAAAACTATCCTGTTTATTTTACAATGTGAGAATCTGTCTGTTCAGTGTCTGAACTGGTAGGTAATTACTGTACACGTACCTGTGCTACATTTACAGATGTGGAGTCGCACTCTGACCCAGACAGCCCTATAACGCAAGAGCAGAGGACACCCAAGTTTCGCAAAGCACGTGCACACGCGCGTCGATGTGGTCAGTGTAAAGGCTGCCTCCATGAAGAGGACTGTGGCAAGTGTATTAACTGCTTGGACAAGCCCAAATTTGGTGGCCGTAACACCAAAAGACAGTGCTGTGTGTAAGTGTTCACTGGGGGGAAAAATGTCTACGGAAATGCATGTGTGTATATCTGGTTATGTTTATTTTATAATGGGTCCTCATTTGTTAAACTGCTCAGCTCTTAACTTCTGTCTTAAAGGTTTAAGAGATGTGATGAGGTTGAAGAAAGGAAGGCCATGAGACTATGTGGCAAGCTCTATAAAGGTACCGTCTTTGTACAATTTCGTAATTGCATTCATATTCTCAGGAGCGTTCGTTGGTCATTTACTTGTCTGACATTCCATTTAATTAATTAAAAATGCTTTATGAGTTACACTGTGTTAAATTAGAATTTGCATGGTCTTAAATTTAGCTTTATGGCATTTGGCAGTAAATGTAGTCCAACGCCGTAACCACTCAGCTCCCCCTGTCTTAGTTTTTTGTCTTTCCTGTTGAATCTAATTTGGAAGCATTACATAATCATCTGATATCTATTAAGTGTTGTTTCTCAGGGAAATGTAAATTCAACCAAAAGTCACTAGAGAACAGTGAATACTCTCACTAATTAACTCCTTTGTATTGCACGGTCGATTCTTTCAGCTTGCCTACAGTGCTTACTCTCTCTCTCCCCCCCGCTCTCTC
>JAOTQY010000050.1:18545462-18555903 GCA_026413445.1 Dolichallabes microphthalmus
AAGTTGTTGAATTTCATGCAAATACAACATAACTTATTCATGTTTAGCTTGGAAACATGAAATTATTATGTACAAAATACATATTACATTTTAGTACATGTAACAGGTTCATTTTTTTTAGTGAACCATTGGCAAGGAACAATTCCAGGTGACTACCTCGTGAATCTGATGAGAGAATGTCATGAGTGTGAAAAGCTGTTATCAAAGCTGCAGACTGGTCAGGGTGCCCATGCTGACTTGTGTCCACAGCCAAACGTACCTACAATGGGCACATGGGAATCAGAAATTGACCAGAGAGCAATGGAAGAACATTGGCCTGGTATGATGAATCAAGTTTTCTTTTACATCATATGGTTGTGGCTGGGTGAATGATAATGTACATGGCTTACCAGGGAAAAAGATGGCACCAGGATGCACTATAAGACAAAGGCAAGCTGCCAGAGGCAGTGGGATGCTGCAAAATCCTGGGTGACCAACTACACCTCTTTATGGAAAGAGTATTCCCTGATGGCTGTGGCCTCAGGATATTGTGCTCTTCAAGACAACAAAAATCGTTCAAGAATGGTTTGACGAACACAACAATGAGTTTGATTTGTTTGAGGCTTGGCCTCTGAATTCTCCAGATTTTTATCCAATATTGTATACTGTAAGTGGGATGTTCTGAAAAAAGACCAATCCTTGAAAGCCAACACTTCCAACTTACAGGACCGAATTAATCTGCTACAGATGGCTTGCAGCACATCTTCAGAGGTCTAGTGGAGTCGACAGGGCAAGGGAGTCATGGCAGGAAAAGGGGGACCAACTCAACATTAGGCTGGTGTTCATAATGTTATGGCTGATCATACTGTATACAGCAGTACTCACTAGGAAGGTTTTACTGCTAACCAAATACCAAACCACTAAAGGATGAAAAGTTTATAATGCAGTGTTTGTTGTGACATTCGGGACCGTGTACGTCCTGAAACCGCAGTAGGTTTCAACAATATCTAAGGCTGGTGATGTAATAGGTTGAAACATTTACCATATTGTATATCAGTAGGGCAAACTGACACATAAAATAAACCAAGAGTTTCAACTGGTGATGCAATCTCAACTTTCCAGAGCTGCTTCAGCAGACAACTACAGCAGGGTGGATCATGTGGCAGTCCTCCAAATCTCACCTAATCACACACACCTTTTTTTATCTGTATAGACAGCTGTGAGTGTGTACTGTAGATCATTTATTTCTACCCTTTATTATCATGTAGTCTAGCAAAACCCTTAGCATGAAAAAAAGGAGTGAAGAAGAAAGAGAAAGTGAGTTTTAAAAAGAGAAACAACAAAAAAAACATGTTTAAGTAGAAAATGAATTGCACTGCCTCATGAGAGAGAGAGAGAGAGAGAGAGAGAGAGATATGCTGGGAGGCGGGTGATTGGAATCTCCATTGGAAAGCAAACTGAAGTTGCATCATGAACTCAAAAGTGAAACCAGCCACGTTCATTTTCAACAGCTACATTTCAAATTCATTTTCGACAGCTTCCAGTTTTACATGTTTAACCTAAAACATCCGCTCGAATAAAGCATGTGGTATTAATTATTATGTCCAACAAACAAACACATTCTTATGTTTTAAAATGCTGAGCATGTGGGAGGAGATAGGGAATCTCCGGCTCAAGGGAAGGATTGCCTCACCTCGGCTAGCATGCTAATGACTGTTGGCAGGAAGCCAAGATGCTGAAAAGCAGCACAGCTAAACTCTTCCTGAGGTGTTTCCATTTCCTTTTCAAATAATTTCCGTAAGAATATTATTGGGTAGCTGTAAAGAGTGATAAAATAATTGGTATCTTGCAAATGTATAAACAAAATCATTAACATTCTTTTTAATATTTTCACTTTACCCCTAAATTCCCTTCACATGAGCTTGGAAACATTTCTGTATATCTGCTAATAAAAAATTCCTGGGGTAATTACAAATTTAGAGGGCCAACGTTATTTCTTCAAATGCCTTTGTAGACATTTTGCTCAGAATCCACCGGTAAAATTTGATACCGTCATAAAGTGCATAATACTGTACATTCAGCCACTAATAGATTAGTGTAATGTCATGAACAGGCAAATGATACATTTATGTGTCCATTCCTTGCTAACGGCACCATTATCTCAGCTTTCCTGCACACCAATGAAAAAGTGCTTAATTTCCTTAATCCACGATTATTTTCACATGCTTGAAGAGTAAAATCTAATTGTTCATATTATAAAATCATCTTCTGTTATGATACTGAAAACAGTCCCAAGTTGCAACACTATGCAAAGAAGGTGAGATAAACACACACACACACTACACAAACACAATCAGTGATCACCGTCCCGGTTCCGGATTCATTTTCTCACAGAATTTGCTTACTAATCCATTAGATGGCAGGTTGGTTTCGGGTGGAAATAAAGTGTGGGGACTGGAAATAAGGTTAGCGATCATTGCTTTTTTTAATGTAGTACACTTAACATTTTTTTTTAAAGCATTTTGTACTTTAGCCTTAGGTGACCTTATTAGTCTAAATATAGCTGGTGAGATGAATGTGTCCTCTTTCATTGTAAAAGCACATTCACAGAAAGCCAAACTTAGAGCAGAAATAACTGCATAGTCATTAAACAGTAATGCTAAATTGTTTTTAAAATATAAATTTTAACCCTCTGGTAAAAAAAAAAGAAAAGAAAAAAAGATAATAATAAATAAATAAATAAATAAATAAATGAGTGAAAACCCCACTGTATTTAGATTGTGTAACAGCTAGAAATGTTAATAAAAAAATCATTGCATTGAAACTGATCAATTTGGTAAACATACATTACATAATTTTCCATCATCGAGCAGTTTCCTTATTAATAAGTATTAACCTCCTGGGCCAGCTGTGACTAGCAAGTGAAGCTGTGAGACATTACTAAACTGTGAATGAATGTGTTTTATAGACAGGTAAAGAACTACATTGACATGCAAAGAAATCCTTTTTCTTGCTCTGAAGAAAAAACTATGGTTAAAGCTTCATGTTGTTTGCGTTTTAATAAATCAAATACACTGATTACACTAATGCATAATAACATATCAGAGATAAAGTGAAATTTGTCTTAGTCGCTGAGTCGTATTTCTCACAGGCCCTGTGTAGATTGTTTAAACAAAAGACTCCCTTGTCTATATATTGTAGTAACATAGCAGAGTTCTGACGCTTGCCTAACAGCAGGAGATTTTGTTTCAGCAGTTTGAATTCTACTATATTAGTGGAAGAATGAGACATGAATGTACACGTTTCTAGACATGGGGTTGCAAAAGAAGAAGAGGGGTAGAGTGCTGTAAGGAAAGACTCCTGTATTAAAGTCATCGTTTCTCCGAATACATGGCTTTCAAATGCTACAACAACAAAAAACTAGATATAATTTGTTATATCTATATGATTTGCAAAGGAGTAAAATATTTCTCAGAGTATGATATGGAGTCTGGTTTGGGGAAACAGTTATAGTAATACAGTATCTGTTACTGATGCCAGATACCACCCATGTGCCCATGTCCTAGATAACAGAGATAATATTATCAGCTAACAACCTAATTATAAAAAACTAAAGTATTTCTCACAATTCAGTCACTGGCAATTCCTACCCACTAGCTATTTCCCCCCAGCAGATAACTTTTACCACCTAGGGAGAGAATCCTTAGCGAGTCTCTCAAAATGATTATGATCTAAAGTAATCTCAAGAGTGCTATCAGTATGAATTATGTAATATCAGTAACACATAATGACAGGCACATTGTTATAAATATGCACATTAAGGTTTAATCTTTTCATTCAGTTATATTTAAGTTTAAATGTTGAATCTTTTTTTAAGTTAAATCTTTGGGTTTAATCCACTAAGCAACATATGAGCTCGATTTCTTATGTATAGTTTGGTTAAATTGAACCCTATACAAGTTGTCAGTTTGAATTCTACTATATTAGTAATATTCTTATGTGAATCATTAGTAAAGAGATATTCAGTCCTTGTAATTGATTTAACTTTCACTTTATAACTTGCTTCTTACTTTATTACTTAATGACTATGGCGTAAACACTGTTCTGCTAGGGGCGAGTTTTCTCTTTCTTTACACTGTCAGTCAACGAACGTGTGTGAACGTTTCAATGTAATGGTTTATAATATATGTATGTAATATATATAATTGTTTCTTTGTTTCGATGAAATAATTGCATACTGTATATGTTTGAATCATTACACTCACTGAACCTGTTCGCTTGCACACACTGACAGACGCTTTCTCTCACTCTGTCTGTCTGTGAGTGTGTGTGTGTGTGTGTGTGTGTGTGTTTGTGTGTGTGTGTGTGTGTGTGTGTGTGTGTGTGAGTGTGTGTGGGAGGGGTGGAGGTTGTGAGAGTGTCGGTGTGCCTGCAAGCAAAATCGTTCTTTCCCTTTTCAGACTAACTTCTGCTCCCCTGACATCACTGGACTTTCCCCTTCTTTCTCATATAAGTATTAGTGAATTCTACTCCATGAAGACACTTAGTACACCGCATTTCCCTACAGATACAACCTTGAACAGGTCTTGGGTCCATCTAAAGTCGTGTTCCATACAAATAAATTGCACCGAAGTTGATACTAAGCGACCGAATACAGGATGGAGAGCTACAAGGTGACAGCAGCCGACATAGAAGCAGCTACGGGAGATGTTTACCAGCCTACTGTGGAAGCAGTGAGGACATCCAGATCTTGGACATGGACAATACTTGGTGCTCTAGGCTTCCTCTGGCTCTGTACTGTCGCATCTTTCTGCTTTGTTTGGCATTCAATGGTAAGTGTGAAGTCACAGTAAAGACTTGTTTATCACCCTGAGAGATTTGAAAGTCAGAGAAGATAAAGAGAAGCAAAGACTAACATTCTTTTCATTATTTTGTCCACAGAATAAACATCAAGCTGAGACTTTTATGGGGTTGAAAAGTACCACAAGCACAGGTAAGATACAAGAAATTATTTATCAAATCACTGTGAATGGCATAGCCACAGACTTTTATCATATGTTGGCTTGGAAGATTAACAATGCCTCTTTCTGTGTCCTAGATCTGTCAGGTCAACAGAAAATGCTAACACAGATTGCCAAGAGCACAAAGGCAGCCATTCACCTCCATGGTAAGTTACAATACCTACTTGTCATTGGCATTTACTTTGTTTGGAAATGTAGCATTAGTGCCAGGACTTGAAAGAAAACGTAATAGCGTTTAAAAAAAAAAAAAAATCCCATCAGTTTGACTCATGGTTCTTAGTTAGTAACCCAGTGTAAGGATCTATCCAATGATGGAAACTTCAGAGCACTTTTGTAAGTCGCTCTGGATAAGACCATCGGCCAAATGCCTAATTGTAAAAGGAAATTAAAGCAAATGGTCTGTCAAATAAAGAACGTTAATCTATGCCTTGATAACAAAGGTTCAGATTTTAAGTATTTAAATGTATGATCCTCTGTCACTCCCCAGCTATAAGTCATTTTAAATGAAAACTGCTTTACTGTTACAGTATATAGATAACCAAGAAGGATCTTTCGAACTTTGCTAAACAGTTCATCTTTAGGAACATAAAACCTAGAACATAGAACATCCTCTGAACATCCTCAAAAGTTATAATTAAACATCCTTATAGAACATCCTTCTGCTAAAATAAGAAATCTGCTATTTTTATTAACATATACATACTGCTTACTCAAACAAAATCCTTTATCTTTCCAGCTACAGAACAGGCCCTAGGACAAAATTCTAGGTCTCCACACTGGCTGAGTGGAGTGGACCAATCCTTCACCAAAGGAGGCCTCACACTGGAGGACAACAGCATCCTCATTCCCCATGACGGCCTGTACTTTGTCTACAGCCAAGCATCATTCAAGATCAAGTGCCATTCAGATGACGAAGATAATGTGAACAGTAACATACACCTGAGCTACGGCGTTCGGTGGTCATCTCTCACGTCACCATCCAAAACCAAACGCTACCTGCTCAGTGGAGTCAAATCAATGTGCCAAGCCACAGAGAATCAGCAGAATGGACGTTTTGTCTTCGATTCCATCTATCTAGCTGCTGTCTTTCAGCTTTATAAGGGGGACAGACTTATAACCGATACCAACCATCTTACTAACATTGAGAATCAACCGTCCCATACCTTTTTTGGGGTGTTTGAGCTGTAAGAACTTGCTGACGCTGCTTGCTAAGAAGGAAACTTCCTGACCAATATAAAGACAAAGTGTTTTATGTTAAAACACCAATATTAACATATTGTATTTCTCAGGGTGGTTTGTGAATACTGAATCACTTGAGGAATGTGAAATTAACTTTTGTAAAGGTAAAAATTTGGATATAGTGTATCAAAGTGCTGCGAAGTTCTCCATTGTACTTGCTTTATTACGGTGTTCTACCTGGTGTGTGAAAAGGCTACTGACCTGAGACTCTGGAGAACGCTACTCCTCTGTTCTCTTCTTAGACCAGCATGTTAAGCTTGTATGTTCATACTGAGAAAGTGTAGCTCACTACAGAAACTGCTTGTGTACAAACTGAATGTTGTAATGAATGTACTTATTTTTTTTTAATGTTTAAAGTGATTTGAAACAAGCATTTTTAAAATTTATTTAATGTTATTTTGTGGCATTATCTTATGTACATTTTCATTCATGCATGTCTATTTATTATTATTATTATTATTATTGTTATTATTATTATTGTTGTTATTATTATTATTGTTGTTGTTGTTATTATTGTTATTACTATTACTATTACTATTGTTGTTGTATTTATTTAATGATGTGAATAAAATACTTAAAAATAAAGATGTACACTTATGTGCTCTTTTTAAGAAATCCTGCATCATTTTAAGCCTAATGTCTATACATCACATCTGTACAGTACGTAGATACAGTAGATAGATAGATAGATAGATAGATAGATAGATAGATAGATAGATAGATAGATAGATAGATAGATAGATGTGTTGGGACAGTCAATGAACATTTATAAAGCTTTTTCATACTTTTCAGTCAGAGGTATTCGTAGGTCAAGCTCTGAAACGGTATAAGAAAAAATGAAACATACTTTATCAGAGGGAAGGATTTTTGGTTACGCCTTACTTACTTTTTTTCCACATACTGTACAGTGCTTATTAAACATAGAAGTACATTAGTTTCACCCTGATGACTACCACAAAACCTAAGAGGAAGTAAGTTTAAATGTTATGTATGCTTTAGTGTCTTTCTGATGATCTGGTGTTGAAAAGTTGGGTGAAACTACAAACGAACAGCTTTAGTATGACTTGGTGGAGCCCAACAACTGCCCTTAACTATTGAGGAAGTAGATTCTCGGGTATTTTCTCAGTACAGCGAATTCCTTTTCGTGGTAATCACAGAAATGCTAAAGAGATAACACTATTTAAAGGACTATAGTAGGTGTTAAAAGTGACAGCGAATAGCACTTTTGCCTCTCATCTCCAGCGCTGAGCGTTTGAATCTCACATACAGTCTGTGTGTGCATGTTGTGCCCATGCTTTCTGGGTTAGCTTCAGGTACGCTGGTTTCCTTACACAGTCCAAAAACATGCAGATTAAGCTGATTGGTGTTTCCAAAGTGTGTAATGTGTATGCACCTGAACCCCTGGTTAATCCCACCTTGTGTTATCCCTAACTTGCCTGGGATAGGGTAAGCGTTGATCTTGTCACATACTGTATACATTTACATTAAAACTCTTTCTTTACAGCCTGGTCAATCTGATGTTTGAACGACCAACTTACTGATCAACAATCCACTTCCCCACAATAGGTCCAGGTTCCACACCAAGTGAAAACATAAGTCACACTGTAACTCTGGATGGCCTTTCTGTTCCATCAAGGTTGTTCCAACTACAGTAGGTGTATAAACAAGCTTCAGTTAGCTCAGAATGCAGCAGCGAGAGTCCTCACGAGAACCAGAAGATACGAGCACATCACCCCCATCCTATCCACACTGAAATTTTGATGTATAAAGCATCAAATGGTCTCGGAGGGAACTGCTGGTGTCTTACAATGTGCAACGCCTACTTCGATCAAAGGATGCAGGCTGCTTGTCAGTACTGTGTATGATGAAAACCCCAGTAGAGAGCAGAGCTTTTTCTTATAAAGACCCAAAGTTATGGAATTGTCTTCCAATTAATGCTCAGGACTCACACACAGTCTCAGTGTTTAAGTCTAGGCTGAAAACAAGCATTTTTGTGAATGGATTGTCTGAGGGACTCATGGACGTACAGTATGAGCTGGTATGTTTAGATGCTGTCTTCCCCACTCTCATTGGTCACTCAGGTTTGTTGGTGGTGAAGTGACTGGTTGCTTTACTTTCCAGAGAGCCCTCGTGTCTGTGTTTCCTTCTGGCTCTTGCTTTTAGTTGTGCTGTCATTGTTAGTCCTGCCGGGGTCCCTGTTTGCACTCTGCACTAAATATACATTGACTTTATACACTATGTGACTGTGACTATACCTTCTGTATTCTTCTCTTCTCTCGCCCTCTTTCCATCTCCCTGAGTCAAGCTACAGTACACATACCCCTTCTGCCAGTGATCCAGACCCCCTCTGGCCCCGACCTGTCTGACTCGTCCTGGTGTCCCGCTTCTGGTTGGAGATCTCGTCACATGGAGGCCCCGTGTGGTGACTGGAGACGGTCCCACTTTACCATTAAGATGGTCTTGGCCTCGGCTGATGCAGACAGCTGTTCTCTGAGGACTTGTGACTGCAGTCACTCGATAGTTCAGGACTGGAATTTGCTACGGTCTACCTGAACCTCCAATAACGAACTGGATTTCATTTTAACTTAAATGCATCAACTATTATATTGAACTTCCAGCCTCCTAATCCACAATATGCCTGCAGAACAATTCCTGCTGTGCGTTATCACCCAAATGAGGTTGGGTTTCCTGTTGAGTCTGGTTCCTCTGAAGATCTCTTCCTATTGCCACCTCGGGGAGTTTTTCCTTGCCACCGTCACCCACGGCTTGCTCATCATCTTATCATTTTGATTCATACACATTCTTCACATTTCATACACATTTACCACATTTTTCTTTGTTTCTGTAGCTTTGCCACTGTTAAAAGCGTTATAGAAATAAAATTGAATTGACTCTATAAGTTAGATATTATAAGAATGCAAATTAGAAGTTAATTTAGGTCATGGAATTTGTTTAGTGTAGTCCAGATTAGACATTTGTAAAGAGGTGATGAGACTCTACTTGAATTGGTTAATCTCTGATATTTGGTTAAAATAATTGGTTAAACAACTAATATAGGTACAGTACCTTGATAGACACCTGATAATGTGCAATAAACACCTTGTTAAACTTGTGTTGGTGAAATGATTGAAAAGTAATTAATGACGTTCTTGTCAGTGTATACATACAGTACAGTGTAAAGATGTTAAATCTGAATAGTGCAGGTAGCAGCAGGTGACCTACAGTTTAATAACTCTACAACAAGAGACTCGTATTCTGAAGTAGATTTTTATTTCACTAATTATTAAATAAGCTTAGAAACACTAAACAGGCTTTCAGGATGACCATCTTGTAAAGTCAAGAACTTGATACATTGTATGTTTGCATGTGACAAATAACACATTCCCAATTTGCAACCAATACAAAGGTTTAAGAAGAAATTCTCCTGAGTGTTAATTGTGGATTTTATTGACCTTTATTAACACCTAATATAATTAATATTCCTCAAAGTGGTACCACTACAAATTTGGGAAGTAGAGATTAGGTTGAAAAATGCTGATGTATTTACACCATAATAAGTCTTATATTGGTCTTATAAAAGGGTTTGCAGTACAGTCTTTCTCAAAGTCTTATTGTTTGTGGCTTAGTAGATAAGCATCAATGTGGTATTTATTGTACTGACAAATAAAGCAAACTTATGCATAAAAGGAGAAACAGCATGGTTTACCCTGTGGGCCAGAGCAAGCAGCCCACCTTTTACTAGATACAAGGAAACAGGATCTGACTTCAGGGCTGGAAGCGATTGTTTACTTCCTGCCCCTTCCGTATCCTGTCATGCACAATGAAGTCATTGCTGTCCGGTCATGGGTTATTAAACATGAGCAAACCACACAAATATATAAGGTGATGTCAGGATTTAAAAGTAAATATCAGCCATAATTACAAAAATAATAATAATCGCCCAATAATAACTGCCCATGTAATAAGGCATACAGTATCATACAGTAAATGAAGTAGACTCATGAGGCCCTCTACAGGACGTACTGACATGTGCTCTATACCAAAGTCTTTAAATATTCCAGTCTGATAAATAATTGTTAGAATTTCAATATTGTTCATCTAATTAACATGCAAATTTAGACAAATAATAAATACTAAATAATAATAATAATAATAATAATAATAATAGGATTCTAGTGAAAAATAGAATAAGTTTGTGATAT
>JAOTQY010000050.1:18581478-18593892 GCA_026413445.1 Dolichallabes microphthalmus
TTACAGAGCAGAAGTAGCAGAAACATCTCAATATCAACTGTTCAAAGGAGATTCATGCATTTTTGGACGCCTTCAGCATTCCTTTACAATGTAGAAAGAAATAAAAATCAGGAACCATCATGGAGTTCAAAAGTGTTCTAAAACTTTTGAACGGTAGTGTACATAATTCATAATATTCATGAATATAAATGTTCATAACTTGCCTCGCAAAAGACTTTTCTTGCTTCAGTCTCATAGAAAAGGCCAACAATGATCCTGGCATCTTGACGCTGGATAATAAAACAAGACAAGTCTTTTAAGGAAAAATGGACAAAACAACCCATACTGTACAGTCGGTCAGTGTTATACCTTAAATGCACTGTGTGTATTCAAAATATTACATAAATTTACATTATATTTACACCCTGCAAATTTCCATTACATCAGAATGTATTATGGTCCTGTTACATCTTCTCCTTAGTCCTTAACACACTTCGCTTTGCACTTACATCGCTGTTGAAAAAGGTAGCATGCTTGCACCTTGATGGGAGGGAGTGTAAATCTCATGGGGCTCTTATGTAATATCAGTGCAGCAATAAAAAAGACTGTGTGCTCATCATCTGTCGGTTTAGCCCTGGACCACAGATATGACATGTGAGCTGTCACTTGATCCTGGGAGTGTTGATTAGTTCACGTAATGTTTTCATGTGCTCCATCATCATCTTCAGGCTGGCTAACTGCATGGCAAACCATGAGAAAGTAAAGCCTGCTACATTTTTCATCAAAGTACCTTCAAGTTCTTGACAGCCACGGCAGGATCAGTGAGGAAACTCTGTCTCACACTTATCTCTATACCAGCTTCTTTCACCCTCTGTTCCAGATCGTCCAATGTCTGAGAGAGGAGAGAGAGAGAGAGAGAGAGAGAGAGAGAGAACAGGGATGGAGAGGTGAGTAAAGAGCTATAGAACTTTTCGATAACCTCAGCAGCCAGGGATGTCTAGTATGGAAGGCATCAAAGGTGGAGAGCAATGTACAAAAGAAGCAGGATTCAGTGGAAAAAGTGCTGAAAGTGGAAAAAAGATAAGCAAGAAAAGCTAACCTGGAAGAAGCATGAATGACCTAGTGTAAGAGATAGAGACTATAAAAAGGGAAATTATTAAAAAATAATAGCCGTATAAGAAGAAGAGAAATGGGAGAATTAGACCAGTGCTGGGAAAAATAATGATTCAGGTAATATTCACGACCAGCATTCTGATAAATGATCCTCCATCAGCCCTGTGGCCTTTGCACGCTCTTCAAAATAGAAACAGAGTGCTACAAAGCTTTTGAAAAGCTACTTTTTCTCAAACTCAGGGGTGGACAAATCAGTTACCCTGTTTCTGTTGCGAACAGATCTATCCAGGATACTGTTCATTTTGTTTTTAATCCATCACAGCTTGGAGGACAAGCAACTTAAGTAGGCTGTTAAAATTCTGGTCACTAGCATTGTCTTCTCTTATCGGCAAACCAGAGACCAAACTCTGCTAAACAATACTTCCTTGAGTACAAGAGTATGCAGTTATCTAGATAAATAATTCATCAAAACTGTACAGTATTTGTGTTACATTAGTGGAATAATTGGCACAAGTCGGTACAAGGGGGTATCAAAAGCTTTCGAGATTAGCTCTGTTTGACAAGCTCAGTTTTTTCCCCCTCAGATGCCTTAAAACCTGGCAGTAGAATTTGCTATTGACGGTCTGGCCTCTGAGGACGAAGTCTCGATGCACAATGCCGCAAATGTCTAAAAGGACCATGAGCAATCACTTGGGCAAGCTGCGGACCTGCCTCTGCTTTTTCGGTCGTGAAGATGATGGGCTATTCACTGTGAGGACTGTTGCTTCGTCTCATGGTCATAACCATACAGACAAGTTTCATCACTGGTAATGATCCTCGACATAAAGGACGGGTCAGCCACGGCACGCTGACTGAGTTCTTGGCAGACTTTAGCTCCTGGGTCAGCAGCCTGGGGACGAACTTGGCAGCAACACCGCACATGTTTAAATCACACTTAAGGACTGTCTGGACTGTCCTGTATGACACGCTGACAATGGCAGGAACATTGCGGATTGTTCTCTGACGATCATCATGCACAAAGTTCCTAAATGGTTTCAACATTTTCAGTGTTTGAGCCTTTGAAGGCCTTTCTGATCTTTCTTTGTCCTCCAGTGATGTTCTTCCTTTCTTGAAGAGCGCATGCCACTCAAAACACCTCGAATTTCACATTTGCTCTTACTTCTAACTTCTTGTCCATAAAATAGCAGACGGCTAACATGGTTAGAATAGCATCAGCTGCTTAGCTTCCGATGTCTTTTGGCACACTGACTTATGAAGGTCGGTGCTCCCTGTGACTGTGTGTGCAACCGTGTGCTGCCATCTTCTGGTGTATTACAGTACAAAACTGTTTTGATACCGCCTCGTACACTAACTGGTCAATAAAGCGTTGTTTAGCTCACAGCTTCTGGGTTACTTCCTAAAAGTGCAGAATAAAGATAAAATATATTTGATCACGGCAAAGTCTTGCTGTGTTTCTCTTTAAATACTTTTTGTATTCCCTGTTGATTACTGCTCTGAATTTGCCCACTAGATGGTACAGTTGAGTAGTAACATTTTCTACTGCAATTTACGACTTTTGCTTGGGTGTTTTGCTTTGTGTTTTCGCTCGGTTAATAAAACCTTCTGTACAAACACCGCAAGCATCAATGCTGTCCATAATTACATTATTCTAGCTATGCTATTCTAGCTATACTTAGGTAATGTTGCTAGATAGCAACCTAGCATGAAGCTAACTTTTTTATTGTAATTTTTTTGTTTTCAGGACCTATTGGCAAATCCAGATTTCTTACACACATACATTTTAATAATTCTAATTGCACATGTTCAAGAAGTTCCTCTGCCAGAATCACACAAAGTGGCCCAGAAAGTAAAGTGTCTAAAACATTACTGACAGAAGGCATATCCAATCACAAACAAGCATTCAAGACCTGAAGTCAGTTTCCCAAAGTTTTCTCAGCAACTTTATACACTTTTAATTGTAATGAATAATGCATTGTGTTCTATCATGTGCTACACATATACGAATCAGCCATAACATTACAATGCAAAACTTCCCCATGTGCCACTTGGGAAGCTCTGGCCCCTCGGGACATGACTCCACAAGACCTCTGGGGGTGTGGGTGGTGTCTGGCACCAGGATCCTGACCTTTGCTTGCTGTGGGCTTCTGGATCGGATTGGGACTTGGGGAGTTTGGAAGCTGGGTTGGTGACCTTGGGCACCATGTGTTGCAGGCTGTGGTGCACCGGGTGTTCTGGCATCTTTCTATCATGGCCAAACATTGACTTTTTTGTTTTTTTTTACATTGAGTGCATAAGCTTTTCTGTGGGATCGTACCTGGCATTCTGGCCTTTGCCCACCACAAGCATAAATGAGCTCATGATCCTTTCACCAGTTTTCTGGTATATAATTAATAAGCAATGTTACAGTAGTGTTAATATTTATGGGGTTTTAGTGTTATACTATTATACCGTTAAGAAAAATAATGAATTATGCCAGGTGTTATGATATAAATTCACAATATTTGCCAGCTTTTTGGTAAGTGCAGCAAGTAAACATCTTATGAACATACTGAATGCATACTTACAGTAATCTTTGTACTAGGAAATTTCTTTAAAACATATTATTAACTGTGCTTTTCTTGAAGGATACAATTGCTCAGTGAATTAGACATATTTAGAATTTGTCCACTCTACTCATGATGCATGTGTTTTAATTAACCCGCTGACATCATGCCAGTATATTTTTCTCCTACAGTACAAACATTCTTCATCCTTATAGACATTTTGCTTGTCTTATTTGAAATAAGCTAAAACAATGAAACTAGCAAAATTCTGTGTTTGAAGTCTTCTGTAAATTATGCCTTTCCTCATATAATGGAAAATAGATATATTTGACAATATTCAAAATATTTTTTATAGATTTGTTTCACATAACTAATATCTTAGCACGTGGCTCCAACTGATCAATTCAGATGTCAAAGTTAAGTTAATAATATATACAGTATATACACATACTTTTATAGGAAAAAAATCTTTTAAAGTCAACTATTATTGGAAACTGACCGAAGTGAAGACTTCTGTTGTCTGCTGGATAGTGGCAATTTTGTTCCAGTTCCACTTCTCGAACAGGTGCACGCGGGTAGGGTTATGCAGTGTCGCAGAGGGATGTGTGCGGAAAAATGTTGGGAAACGTTGCCTGTTGGACAGCGCTGGAGAGCTGGAGCCATAGGAGAACTGTACAACAATAAAAAAAAAAAATACTCTGGTTAGAGCATTGTATGGATACAGAATACAGGTTTCAGGACTGCAACGTTACAGCCATCTTCCTCTTCAGTATCCTGGTCTGGATCACAGCAAATCAAAAGCCTATCCTGAACATATTGGACACAAGGCAGTATCATCTAGTCCTGCAATATAGCCCCACGCAGAGTACAATCATTCATACCTATTGGCAATTTAACAAAGTTATTGTGCCTACATGGTCATGGAGAAAAAAACACACAAATGGTAACCCAAGTCCAGGATCGATTCAGCTACCTAGAAACTGTGAGGCAGCGCTCTTTCAACAAATTGCAAGAGTGGATTAATGTCAACCCAGTGTGACCAGATGTTTTCGCATGCATTAATAAATAATTCATCGTATGCCTACACACTAGACACAGGACGCGGATTTGACGTTAATTATATTCCATAGGGAACTCTAACTGAGTTGTGAGTTTTAAAAGTCAATGTATCAGGAGCAGAAAAAGCGAGACACTGCGCTGTCACTGTTTCAAAAACTACAGCTCTGGCTCATCTACTCTCTGAATAATGCATGGGCCAAACTTCCATTGATAAAAATGCGACTATCTCATTGAACCTAATGCCTTAATAAATAATTCACTGCATGACTTCATTGCTTAGCATACTGTACACTGATACTCGCTCACCGCAGCATGCCGGTTTGACGTTAATTATATTCCATGCGAAACTGTAACTGAGTTAAGAATTTGAAAAGCTACAGTAACGTATGAGCAAGCAGAGAAGCTGAGACGGCGCTGTCACCTGGATGCCTCGGATGACTTGCTTTCGTGTTGCCTCGGCTTAACTTTTGCTGATATTAGTTTGAAATGTGACAAACTAATTCGCTCAGGAGAAATCTGCAGTAATGTAATGTATATGTGGCATCCTGAAAAACTGCAAGGATGTGAGGCATTAATGAGAAAAGTCATGGCATATTTCTATGATGCACCACCAAAGCAGATTTAAAGAAATTGCTTGAAAATGACTTACTAATTCAAAATTCTGTGGGTGCCCATTGACAGAAAGCAATTAATTTTAAGTTAATCTCTTTCCCCGGTTATCCAACTTTCTCTGCTTGTTCTCTCCATGATTTTGCCCCCCACAGAGAACAGACATGGAATTAAGAAATTAACCTTCTCCTGTGTCCACCACTACTAGACCAATAAACTGTGTTTTTTTACTTTTTAATAATCATTGATGGTGTTATAATTTATCTAAATATTATTACCACATTTACAACACTAACAGAAATATACAACGCAGCTTAGATAAATAGAGCCCAAGGATTTCATTACTAGACGGCTAGTTGATCCCTTATAATAATAATTCAGCTCCAGATTCAAAGTCTAATCTATTTTTACATGAGGCTTAGCATGGGTTTGGAATGAGAAACACACCACTATGAGGTTCCACATGCGAGCTGCTTCAGCCACCAGTGTAGAAACAGAGCTGCATCCTGGCATCAGGACGATTTTTATTGGCTCGGTGTAAAGGAGGTCGTACAGGAGCTTCGTGGCTTCCCCCGGGTCACACTGAGACAGAAACAGAGACACAGTGTAAACAATGCATAAACCAGGTCATGCAAAAATAATTCCCTTTATAATTCATTACAAATTTGGGGTGTTTATTTGAGGTGCTGGCAAATTTGTAACCATTTGCATAATACGATTCATAAAAAAAAAAAGGAACAGAGGAGGGGTTTTAGTGGTTAGAGCGAGTTTAAACCAAATGTGGCTACAGCTCACTTACACACTGTTTAGTTTGTGGTCAAGATGACTTCCTGTATGCCTGGAGTCGAGCACAGGTTAGTGATTATACACTATGTTTTTAATACATTTGAAAATGTGTTAAAAAATTGTGCTGGCTTGCAAAGTTTATTAAACTAAACTAAAATTATTACACACTTTCATGCAAAATATTTCAAAAGCTGGAAAATGCATACATTTCATTTGTATTTGCATACAGTACTGCGCTTGAGCCGTCCCTCATTCCTTCATATTTAACTTCCAAAGAGTCAGACCTTCTTGTATTTTTTAATGTAGTCTCGAGGAAGAGTTCTCCAGGCTTCCTGAACGATTTTTTTAGCTCTCATTTCCAGTGAAGTCCTGTACTGACCATTTTAAGAGGAATGTTTTACTATGCATTAAGTCATATAGTGACCTACTGTATGAGTCATGAGACTTTTTTGTATCTTTAATGTAGTCTTAAGGAATAGTTTTCAAGGAAGGACTTTTTGGCTATTCAAAAGAAATGTTTTTTGTTTGTTAAGCCACATGAACCAGTGAGAAACTGGTGCAGATGATGACAAATGATCAGTATTCTGGTGATGCTGAATGCTGAGAGGTTGGAACTAATGAGAGGGGAAATGAGGTTGCTGCTGTGGTTGTAACATAAGCAATCAATTTTTACATTTTATCTTTTGGCATTTTGTAGCCTGTTGCAGGAAAAAAATTGTTCCTGCCTTTTTTTTATTTGATTACATTTAACATGTGGCCCAAGACTTGTGCACAGTAATGTAGCATTACAGTCAAAAAGCCTCTGGGGTTCAGGCTGGGGTTTTGAACTACTGGTAATAAAAGACCAAGGGAGGAGTAATAAACAGGGATGACCGTACAACATGTCTCTCCTGTTCAAAAACTAATGACACCAAGCTTTAACGAACACTGCTAATATATTTTTTTATTAGCAGGTTAGTGTTAATCAATGATTCTCGGTCAATAAAATAATTAAATGACTTCAGTTCAAATGTAGTAGTGTTACCACCTCAATACTGAGACACACTCAGTAATTCAATTAATAGATCTGCTACTGCATCTTGAACAACAGTTTTCTCAAATATGTTCATTTCGTCACAGCACCAGCACCAACACTTGCTTCAGTTTCCACTGCATTAATCATCCCTGGTCAATTGTTCAAGTTCAGCCTTTATTCATCACACATACATTACTGCACAGTGGAATTCTTTATTCTTCGCATATCCAAGCTTCGGAGTAGCGCAGAGAAGTTGGAGCGCAGGATTCGCCCCTGGAGCAGACAGGGTTAAGGGCCTTGCTCAAGGGCCCAACAGTGATAACCTGGCGGAGATGGGGCTCAAACCGCTGATCCTCCAATCTGTAACTCTTAAGCCTTAACACACTGAGCCTCCAATTGCTTCATAGAAAGCTAGGTTTCATTTTCGGAAAATGACTTTTCCAAGACTTCAGTAGTCTGTTCATAAAGAAGTATAAAGGAGCCCTTAAGGGTTTGGCTCAAGGGCTGAACAGTGGCTCTGACTCACAACAAATAAGAAGGTGGTACACTAATGTACTATTACACATTGAAATGGTGATTAAAGATTATGGATCACAGGGTTCAACGTAGAAATTTGTCTATTTGCCTTTATGTGTTTGTGTCGGAGATTTTATATCCTGTTTCTATTAATTACATTCAATTATTCAATTATTAATATTTGGTGCTTTATTTCCCTGATCACTACAAAGAGACACATCAATTCCACCGTTCCCATTTCCAATATGATGCTGATATCAGAGCTCTCTGTATGATGTGATACTGATCCAATTTCATCCTCACAGGAATTAAGCCGACTCCTCCACTTACTTCTCCTGCCAAGTGTTGCAAAACATCAGAGATGTGACATCAATGTGTTTGGTGTTCCCTGTGTGTCATCTCATGCGAGATGTATATCGTGTCAATCAACATCACACATACAGTATGTGCTGCATGAAACGCCGCAGCGGATCTGATCAGAAAATGATTCGACTTTCGGACTCAATATCAGTAGAGTTTTATGGGATGATGTTAGCCCCTAATGTCTATGTTTAAATTATATTACATCCCAATTACTATGGTTTTATAGCAGTCATACTTTTTGTACAGTAGCTTTACTGGTTGGCAAAAAAAAAAAAAAAGGTGCAACACTCTTTCCCTCCACCTGCTATTTCTATGTGGAGCAGGCTTTCTATTGAGCGCCCAATCACGGTCAACAAACTGAGCAGGAAATAACAGTGTACTGGCCCCAACCTTGCCATTGTTACGTGACACCACCTATTTATACTGCGAGTTGGTAATGACAAGTATTAGTTAAGTCTAACAATGATAGGGTAATTACTGTTTAAATAGCTTTTCAAGTGCTCTAAATAAAGTTGCATAGGCTGACTATAAATATTACATTACATCACAGGTTTATTTCCAACACTAAAGTTGAGCCATGTATTGTACATGAACACATCCATGGAGCATCAACCATTTCATAAATAACCATATTTAACTATGTACAAGAACTTTCCAAAAAGAACTTATTGGAGCATTGGAGTTTTGAATTCCTAAACTACCCACACACTGGTCCAAGCTGGCATTATTTAGAGCCTACTTGTTTTTCCAGATATTACTGTACTGGGCTGTAATTTCAGCAGTTTGATACTTAGCAGGAAACACTGATGTGTATGAATAAAGCATGTATTTAGATATGGTAATGCTACCCAAGGCAATCTGGGAACAACAGCTGCCAATTAAAAGACAAAGAAGCTCAGAAGCACCTCTGTCTGTCTTTTCTCTCACTCTACCTTTATCCCAGTTAATAATTGATCAAAGTGTGAGATTTGACAGGACTCTGGGACCAATATCCTTATTTGGGATAAAAATGTAATGCGTCCTAAACCGATACAAGTACATGTATAGTTTTTATTTCATAGAGAGATCTGGTTCAGACAATTGGTATCAAGAGGAGAACCATAAATACAGTGCCCGTCCAAAGAAAAAAAAGTCACCACCTAGATTTACCTAAGCAAATAGCTTAGCCTATTAGCCTTCAATTGGATAATTACATGTTATTTAACCCTAACTTATGCCTTTTTCGGAAAGGTCAAATTATTTGCATACATCAAGCAAAAAAAACAACTATTGTTGAAACTACAACAATTGATTCATCCAACGGATTATTAAAACCTGAAAGAATAGTGGCGAATCATCATCTTCAAGGAAGAAGTGAACATTAAATGAACATGATCTTTAATGTTTTGGGAAATCGAATTGTTGAAAAACACACAACTTTGTTTAATATTGAAAGTAAGAGCATTTCCACTCACATGCAATGCGAAGAGTACTCAAAGAAAACCACTTATCAGTGAAGTTAATTGGAAAAAAGGCTTCATTTTGCTAGGCAGCATGGAGAATGAATTGTGAGGCATTGGAAAAAGGTTACAGTCTGACCTCTGACAAGTCAACATTTACCCTGTTCCAGAGTGATGAACCCACCATGCCTAGTTACTGCTGTACAAGCCTGTGTTAGGATATGCGGTTGGTTCTGTTGGTCAGGTCTAGATTCAGCAACATTTTATGCCCCCCAAAATGACTTGAATATACTAAATGACCAGGTTTTTCCATCAATGGATTTTTTTCCCCATAATGCCACAGGCATATTCCAATATGACAATGGCAGGGTTGATCAAGCTCAAATTGTGAAAGAGTTGTTCAGGGAGCAAGAAACCTTAACTCCATTGAGAATATTTGTGCTGGAAAAGACAGATGTCTAATTCTCCCATCATCAATACAAGATCTTGGGAAGAAAATAACCCTTTCAGTCTCAAATTAAGTTTTAGTAACAGGAAAAATCTGATATTTGGAGAAAAGTATCAAACTTAAAAAAAAAAACTCATAAAATATGTATCTGGGGTAATAAGGTAGTTCGTTTTTAACTGTTGCAAATCAGCAACGCCTGCCTTGAGCGGGTTAATGTGACCCGAAATAAATGTTGTGACTTGTTAAAATGATGCCAGGGCAAATGCGTGCTGTAATCAAAGCAAAGGAGGTCCAACATAATATTAGAGCTTGTGACTTTTTTTTGGACGGACAGGGCATATAGATATACACAAAACTGTGCAAGATCCCCTCACGCATGTAACGGCATGTCATTACTCGAGAATTGGCTCTAAATCACCTTTCTATTTTTACAGTGAGTTTTTAAAATTCAAACAAACCGCACACAGATCAGCCATAACTTTAAAGCCATTAACAGAAAGACCACCTATTCCACCACAAGGGTGCCTCTGGCCCTCCATGGCATGGACCCCATGTGCAGCAGGCTGCGAGGTGCTCTGTGTTCCGGCACATTTCTGTTGTGCCCAGCGTTGACTTTTTTAGGGGGTTTTGCTGCATTGGCTTTTCTGAGGCATTGGGCCGGGTGGGCTGGCCTTTGGTCCCTGGAGGTATAGATAAGCCTAGGATGATTATGACCCTACTGTACTGTTGGTATATAATTCAATCAATGTTATTCCCTTCACCTGGAAGTGTTGTTACTGTTATGGTTGATCAGTGTAAATATGAGCATTGAAGGTGTGAAATAAATGCAGTGAGAAATATTTTACCAGTAGCCCAAAGCCTAAAGCCCAAATCTAAATTAGTTTTCATTTAAGCAAAACAATTTACATATGCAATGTTTTCAAAACAGGTTAAAGACTGGTTTAAAACCAGTTGAAACAAATTATAATTTCTCATTGCCAGCAGCCTATAGCATGGTTTAAAGAGACTGAACAATCTGTTTCCATGTTTTAATTAAATGTTTGGAGTACAGAATAGAAAGTTCAAGAGGAATAATCTATTGGTGAGGATGAGACCATTTTTACTTTCAGATTTTTAAGCTTATGATGCAAGGCATTGATCAACACTAATCAAATGTCATATTAAATTAACAATTTAGAAACAGTAGTTCTCTGTGGAAATATGGATATGCATGACAATTACTTGTTTGAAAAGGATTAAGCAAATCAACTCACGTATCCTGAGTCCTTTGAAGAATAATTAAAAGCAAACCCAAATCAAAAGTTTTATTTTGTAATTATTATTCTGGCACCAAAAGCTATTTCGATTATGATCTTCTTTGAGTATGCAGTTACTTGAGTCTCTCAAGGAAAGACACTAATCATGTAATACCCATGTGAATTAAAATGTCACTGGGAGAAAGCATTCTGGAGCTTCAAGTTCGAAAAGTAATAAAATGTTTTTATAAGAACATTTTTTTCCTCTGGATTCCTGACTTGAGCATGCAGACTTGTCTAACTGTGAAAACTGACACCGTAGTGAACTTGTTTTTAAAACAGAAGAAGCTGAAAAAGGCATTAGAACATGCCTTAGAATTTAAACATACTGTATGACAGTGATCACTAAAAAACACATCACATCCGTTCATGCAATGCAGCAAGTTTAATTCTGCACCCAGATATACGTTGGGTAATTATCTTTGTCTCTGGCTGTGTATACTAAGTGGCCACTTGCTCTTTTTTTTCTAATTTCATAAAAGTGTGGCCTGGATGTCATACATCCTTTTCCTTCTACAAAACGTATTTGTGTTTTTTTTAACTTTTTTAAATTTCAATCCCAAAATGGGTTTAAAACTACCAACAGAAGATGTAATACAACCAGACAACTTTATCAGAATTGGCCTAGAACAACCACTGCACTTAAGAAGCAAAGCATCTCTGCATTTAACAACATCAGGTATGATGCCTTATAAAATGTTCATAAGAAATGTGAATACTAATGCTGAGTTTGACTAATTGAGCATCAATTTCTGTGGTTATATTTTCTAAATTTAGATTCAGGATATGGCAGCACTGTGGTTAGCACTGTCGCCTTGCACCTCCAGGGTCCGGGTTTGATTCCCGACCTCGATTCCTGTCTATGTGCATGGAGTTTGCATGTTCTCCCCGTGCTTGTTGGGTTTCCTCCGGGTACTCCGGTTTCCTCCTAAAGACATGTAGGTTAGGTTGATTGCTGTTCCCAAATTGCCCGGAGTGTGTGAATGAGTGTCTGTGTATGTGCCCTGTGATGGACTGGCATCCTGTCCAGGGTGTACCCTGCCTCATGCATTAAGCCTCCTGAGAGCCTGAATACAGGATTAAGCAGTATAGACGATGAGTGAGTGAGATTCAAGATAAGTTATATTCACATGTTAAATTTAAAGGTCCCATATTTCTACTATTTTTAATGGTGCCTTTTTAATGTGCATAAGGTTACAGATGGTTCTCAGGCCATGCTTGGAGAAAACTCTATTATGCCTTATCTGTT
>JAOTQY010000050.1:18647571-18660840 GCA_026413445.1 Dolichallabes microphthalmus
ATTGAGGCAGTCCAGTAGTTGTAAAAACTCAACTGCCAAATGGCAGGAGGGAGTGTCTACATGAACATTAAAGTCACTGAGTATAATAATGTTGGCAGAAGTGGTACAGATGGATGTAAGAAAATCGTGCATCTCAGAGATAAACACTGAGTTTGGTTTAGAGGGTCGATAAATAATTATATAATTATATAATAATTATACCCATCATACCAAAAAAGAAAATCTTCTGTGTACAGAAGCATTGTCACAATTTGGTCCTTGTTACAGTAGCTGCAGTTATAATATCTTGTACCAAAGGCGCATAGAAGTGGGTGGGTTTAGGCAACAAGTGAACGTTTTGTTCCTCAAAATTGAAAAAGAGACTCAGGATCTGAGTGGCTTTAGCATGCGCCAAATTGTGATGGCTAGACTACTGAGTAAAAGCAACTCCAAAACTTTTTTAGGATGTTCCTCGTCTGCAGTGGTCAGGACATACCAAAAGTGGTGCAAGGAATCAAAACTACTGAAAGGGTCATGGCCGGGACAAGGCTCACTGATGCACGTGGGGGATGAAGGCTGGTCCATGTACTCTGATCAAATATATAAGCTACTGTAGCTCTAATTACTGAATTACTGAAAAGGTTAACGCTGGTCTCCATCACAGGACACAGGTCAAACTAATGCTGTGTTGATGGCACAAGGGGGACCTATTCAATATTAAGTGGGCGGGTCATAACCTTATGACTAATCATTGTGTGTGTGTGTGCTTGGACTTGTGCAGAAACCTGAATCACTTCACCTTTATTTTAAAAGCTGTTTTAAAGGAAATGCTGGTTTCAGGTTACAATCCACTAGAGGGCAGCTAACTACCTAGTAAATGTTTAAACATTAAACATTTAGGTGTGTAACCTTGTAACCAGCCCCACACACATTCTGAAATGTCCTGACTGAAGTAGTCTTTGTAAAAACCACATTTGAATCAAACACTCCTTTAGTAAAGTATTTTGACATTCTGCATGTATTAAACTCTTTACATTTTGGTGTTCTGCGTGATCTAGTAACACTGCTAAATTTGATCCTGACTAAAATGAATTATAACCAGAATCTGGCTTCATCCCAGTGTTGGCACCTAAGCCTAGTGCAGCCGGGGTACCTGCGGTTCACGTCTGTCCTATTTCTGCTGAACCTAATCATTAAAGGTCTGCATAAATGTGGCTTAAAGGCTGTGTACTATTACAGAAAGAATTGGATGGTCCCTAGTTCATAAAGCATGAGATGTGTGTTATAAGGCATTTTCATGTGAGATAACACCTAATCAATCATTCAACACTCCAACCAAAATGAGGAGCGGGTAGTTAACATGTTGCACATTGGCAGATCAAGAGCAGTGTATCTAGACACTGAACTAAGACAAGGGTTTAATAGACTGCCAGGATCAGATTGCTGTTACTTGATCGTCAGGACCTGTGGGATGTCCTACATAACAGCTTCAGGAGACGTTGTGAACATGTGCTTACTCGCTGCCAGTTGTGTGTTTTGGTGAGAACTGTACATTCAGACAGTGGTTGGTGTGATTAAACATGTTACTGAAGGATCACAGGGCAACTGTTTGTAAATGTATGCAAAGTTGTTTGTTTATTGTTACATATCAAACAGCATTTGCATTTCTGCATTTCCCATCAGTGTCAACACTTCCTTGTAACAATTCCAAATATAGAAATATATATACTGTATATAAGAAGATAAAAGAAACAGTGATGATGATTTGTTCTTGAACGCTCGTTTGTGACCTTTATGGTTTAAAAACAAATGCAAATTTTATACAGGGTTAAGCAAGGAAAAAAAAAATTTCCCCTCCAATTTTAATAATCATAACATTTGTCACAATATATAGTCTATTCATCTGGTGAACTTATTTAGATGTAACAGAAGGTTATTTAGAGTATACTTTATACTGCTGTACCCGTGACAAAAACAAAAAAAAGTCTACGATACACAGTGCTTTAAACCTTTTTGTATTGGGCCACTGACACAAGAGGATGATGGCAAGACCAACGGATACATTTCAGCCAAGTCATCTCTACCAAACACACACAAAGTCCAAGTTTGGTTTGCTCTCCTGCTTTTAGGCTCTCTACCTCAGTTCATCTTACAGCGTTTGCCTCCAACTAGTTGTTATCGTTGTTATTGTCAGGTTTCTTTATAAAAAACACGTTCGGCATCACCACAAAGATCAAAATGCCCATTATCACCAAAGCCACTGCGACCACAATGATAGAGATCACAACAGTGTAGTAGCAATTATTGGACCGGAACATCGTTCCCATGCGACCCCTCATCCTGTTTGGAGGTCTGCCTACGTTTATAGCCGAATTCGATGCGAGACCTTCCTCCATCACCCCAACTGGCAGAACTGTGCTCTTCTTATTTAAGCAGCTTGTTAGAGCGGTGTTCTTAAGGACCAGTTTGCCTTTGCTGCGTTCAAAGCGAACGGACCGGGCCTTCTGCATCTGAGGTGGTAGCTGGCTGAAAACCTTCTCATTGTTGCCAAGTTTTGCCAAATCTCGGCCGTGCCGGATTTCAGTCAGTTCCCGGCACACGGGGCATGACAGCTTCTTGATCTCCACAGACGAGACGTTGATGCGAGCCAGACACTCCAGGCAAAACGTGTGGCCACAGGAGAGCAGCTTAGGAGTCTTAAATACATTGTCATAGCTGCAGAAGCAGATAGGACACTCTGTTTCAGTTAGGTTGTCCTGGGGATAGTTAGTGATGCCATTGCTGCCCCTTTTTGAGCTTTGTCTGGTCTCTGCGCTCCGACCACGCTCTCTCCTTCCCCCGCTTTCCCGAGTTCGCTCCCTCTGTCTACCACGACATTCTATGTCACTGCTATGACTCCGCCGATGGGATTTTTCACGCTTTGCTGGCTTCCCCTGCGCCTCCTTTCGGTTACCGTCCTTCTGGTCGTACTGGGGTTTGGCGTTCAGTTTCAGCTTCTCCTGGCCTCCTGCTTCACTTGCTTGGTTGTCAGTCATGGCACAGAACTTCAGAGGTTTGGAATGGAAGAGGTGAATATTCAGAGGAGTGGAAGCCGCCACCCTGTAAAGAACAGACGCAGTGATATGTTGTTAGAGATTCTGGATACAATATAATTGCAGTGTTTGGTAACGTAAGTCTGGAGTGAAGATCTAATATTTGCCAGCACAATTCTTGACAAGTGTAGTAGTAATACATATAAAAGACATAAATCCTTGTCATTGCCATCAAGTTTTACAGTAGCAAGCCTTACAGACTTCAGTAAAATGACTCCACCCATGTGAACAGAAGCAAAATAAAAAAATTCACATTTACTGCTATCATAAAAATGCTTTGGTTTGTTAGATATTATAGAATTATGGGTGTATCAATGTAAGGCAATGGTCAAAAAGAACAAACAGGAATAATGACAAACAGCACAAATCAGTATAAACAATGAACACTAATGAAACCAGCACAAAATTTATATGATAAAAGACATGTTTTATTATTATTATTATTATTATTATGGTACTATGGGGTAAGATTCTAATTGAAATGCTTTTTGCTAGCAGTGTATATATTAGTATAGAAGTTTTACATCATATTATATGAAAAATGTGGGTGATAGGATTAGGATACGCATCGGCTGTAAACACTGACCAAAAATATTTTTAAAAATTCTTTACAACACTTGTATTAATATCGTTATTAATATAAGTTTGTTACACAGCTAGCTTTCATGCATGCAGCGGAGGATCCAGTTAAAACCAGATGTCTCGAGCAGTGTCTTATATTAGATACATTATATTTAAACTTATTTATAATGACTTTTCACAAAGGAAAGACGTATGCTACCTACTCGATTTAGCATAAAAATTCAAAAAAGTAAAAAAAAAAAAAAAACTTTTTATGTCCAAGAGCTAGTATACATTTAGACACATACTACATATTAGTATTACTGAATAAAAACTAATGATTATACGAGCCAAAGCCACAGTTTCCCTATTATTGAGATAGAAAAAAAGAATAGAAAAAAGAATTATGAAAGCATACAAAGGAATACCTTGTGTTCTTTGGTTGTAAGAAGCGTATAAAAAGGTTTTAAAGGACAAGTGTGAACATTCCTGCTGCATATCAGTGATATTTTGGTAGTTTTAAAATAAATTACTATAAATTATTGAATCTCTATAAATTACTATGAATGTTTTTTTTTCCAATGTCTTTCCTGCTATTACAGATCTGTAAAAACTCAGTATAGGAAAAAAGCCATCAGAGAATAATACTCTCTTAAAATGAAAATGCGTTCAGTAAGTCAGAACTATGAGTTTTAATTTAGTCCTGATTTAGTAGGAACTTAAAGAGGAGTATTGATTTTACACATTGTATAGATTCCAAGGTTTCTATCATATCATCACATGACCTCAAACTTCACAAACATTTCCAGTGAAATACGAGTGTCCTAGGTAATGAATATGATCCGATATGAAATTCTGTTTGTTTGTGTCTTACATGATATATATATTAGTATTAATATAAGAGATAGTATTTATTCACAATGCATAACCCAAGTAAACCATTTCCCAGCTTCTATCAGTTGACAAACGGTACATACTGTATATCTCAACCTATTGCGTGAAATTTCCTGTTACTTTCTCTTGATTAGGTGCCAGAATGGGTTTACAAGGCTCTTTCGCCGTTTTTAAAATGCTTCTCAGTCCCAAAATGACCTTTGAAAATGAAATTAAATCAAGCAGGTGGATATAAATAGCACGTTTACAGGATAATGACGGACTCAATCGGCTCAAATGTCAACAGAGTAAATGAATTAGTCAGAGTTACTGAGTGCAAAAGTGATTCATAGAGATATTACAAAGCCTTTCTTCTTACCTCCAGAGGCTTGGACGGTCAGATATAGTCCAAGCTTGGTTGGCACCAAGGACAGATAATCCGAGCTAGTCGTGTACACTGTGTTACTTTCCTCACTTCACCATCCATGTAGACTGCGCTCGTTCGCTGTACAAGCTTGATGTTATACCTTTTCCTCTTGCTCACCTGCGTTAACCATCAGTCACCCTCCCTTCCAGGTCAGACCTGTTCGACTGGTCCAGGAAGAATTTGAACTTTTAGAAAAACACAACAGAGCAGAGCTACTTAACACAGCGCAGAGTGTTTGTGTGCTTTGTGTTCCGGCTGTGACCATGTATACTACAGATACCATTCTGTAACTGTATACGGTTGTTCATGTATTTACGCAAGGTTCCTTTCATAACACACCGAGTTCTTATACTGAGTAAAAAGAAATAATAAACAGGGTTCATATATTTATTGATCAACAAATTTCCACAATTTCCCCCCCAACTAATTTTAAGACAATATTTTTTCAGTCGTTCACAGAAAGTGAAGTAAGTTGTTATTAGACTACATGACAGCTGTTATGATCTCGCCATCATCCTTTAGATATGTGCCTTTCATTGTGTAACATTTTACAGATATTTATGTTCCCTTGCTTCCTTGTTAAAAAAACTATTGCAAAATATCAAATTGAATATCAAAAATATTCAAAAGTTGCACAGTTTACTTTCCATCCAGTCTACTAATGGAGAGCTGGACAATCTAATAAGCAGACTCGATTATCTGTTCTAGCTATCCCCATATACTCTCATTCATTCCTTATTTTTAAGTGCAATTATTTTACAATTCTACAGTACATTTATTACTATTCAGTGTGGACAGGGGATGGTCACTGTAATGTGGGTCTAATTTCCTACCAATTAGACCCACATTGTCCTTCTGAGAAGGCATTGAATAGGCTTTTTGTTCATTTATATAGACAAATCCACTCTCTCACTGTTTATAACGCTCATCCTGTACAGGGTCATAAAAAGCATGAAGGCTATTTCATGGCATTCAGACAAAGCCCACCAAGCATGGGGAAAACACACAAACAGACTCAAGCTGGGAATCAAACCCTCAAATCTAACGTTTGGCTGGGCGCTAACCAGTACACCACTTTGCCGGCTAGACAAATCTAGTGAATTTTAAAAAACAATTAATATAACATCTTAATGTAACACCTACACTTGTTAAAAACTTACAGAGTCATGACACCAAGCCATCATAACAATGCAGCAGCATTACACACACACACACACACACACACACGTGTACACACAGGCACAGCACTTGAAACTACAATGATTGGCATTATTAAAACTCACTTTAATAAAAAAAAAAAACATTGTTAATTTAAAAAATATTTTCAAAAATCCTGTAACTTTTCCAAAAATATAAATACTGTTTATTCTACATGACTTTTCCAGGTCTGGAAAATATAGTTTCTATATAACATGATTTCTTCCACAATTTTCATGACCCTGACAGAACAGCACAAAAAGAATATAATGTACACACTCCAAAGCAAAGCTCTCATTCTGGAAGTGTTTTCAACCGTTTTATTTTCTTCATCTCTACACATAAATGATCATGACGGAATGTAAACAGTGTAGAGCACAAAAAACACAGTTAAGGGGGGGGAAAAAAGCAAGGAAGAAGAAAACCCCTTTAAAGCTACTGATCAAAATCAGTTGAACATTAACTTATTAGGAACTAATTATAACGCCTCCATATTTAGTTGAAGAAAAAAGAAAAAAAACGCTCATACCAAGACACTATTTCATTCCTAACCCCGTCACAGTTGGCACCTAAGGCCAGCACAGATGTACCTAATCTCTACAGGAAGATAAATGGCACGCAAAATGATAAGATCTAAACACCGGTTATTGCTACACATACTGCTACAGATTACATTCTTAAACTCTTAATGGAATCAAACAACTATTTACTTAAACATTTCCAGAATTAATAAACATAAAAAATACCTACTACTATATCCAACATGGGCTTGTGTTAAATTCACGTATTTCCTCTTTACTGTAATGTGTGATTTGTACTTCTACATCACCTGTAGCTGTAGGGTAATAATTACTACAAGAGTAAAATATTAAACCAGAAGTGTACCTGATTTAGCATTCAATGCAAACTCGATTCGATCCAACCCATTTGGGTGAATAGTGTTTGCAAAATGCGCAAAGAAAACCCCAAAAACAAAAAAAAAAAACAAAAAAAAAAACCTTAAATGTTAATATGATAAGAATCCTTTTCCTTTCTAGCTCTGTTTTAATTCCGGTCTAGCGAACAAAAAAGAAAAGACAAGAGATTGTATTCAGAAATATATATTTTATCATCAAACACAGAACAGAAGCAACAAATAATTTAACATACATTTGGCCCACACATGTGAATACAGCTGAATTGTTGAGTACACTTAACTTGGTACACACCCTTTGCATGTGTTTATAAACATGGAACAATCTAGCTCAGAGTGACTGCCTGACGATAACATGCCACTCGTTCCTTTGACAGGCTGGCAACGTTGCTTGTCAGTCTACAATTGTGACAATACGATTAACCAAAAAAAAGAAGAAAAAGGTGGGGTTTTTCAACAAAACAAATAAAAAACCTGTCCTTACTGTCGTCACTACGGGGTGTGTTATTTTTACTGGACATTGGACTAGTTTATAAACCCCAACTGAAATACTGCAGTTAAAAATGTGATATTTTAATTATCTCCACTTTAAAACCAACACCACGAGCCATTGCCGATAGCTTCAACAGGAATTTTGACCACAGAGCTCAGGAGCTGAACGGCATCTCTCCTTCCTTCAGTCTCTGTTGGGTGAGAAATGACCCACGGCAGAATCCCCAAAATCAGCCGAGCTCCTCCCGAGCTTTGCCCTGTTTGCGAGGCATCTTCTTTGTGCTGCTGTCTTCCAGCTCTTTGCTTTTGTAGTAGTGAGGAGCCACCTCTAAGAGCCAGCTGCTGTCTATTTCAATCACCTGAAAGAGATGAGGAAATGAATCAAACAAAAACAAGAGAATAAAAAAAATAAAAAATAAAAAACAGGGTCTACAGGGCAAGGCTTGTCCAGGGCAATATGGGCAAGGATTGCAAATATTAGTAAATCCAATGTGTGTTCCTCTGGATTCTGTGGTTTCCTCCTACTTTCAAAAACATGCCACTAGAACATGCCAATTCTATAAATGACACCTAGGTGTGAATGTGTGTGCACAGTGCTCTGCAATTAAATGGCATCCGATTTAAGAGGTGTACTCCCATCTTACAGCCGGTGTTCTCAGGATATGCTCAGGATCCACCAAGAGCCTGACTAAGATGCAGAGGCTAATGGATAGGAATGAATAAAGCAATAGTTACACCAAAATATTGTATAGATGTCTGTCTGCCATGGACAGATGGAAAAAGGGACATTACGTACCAAGTGCCTGTGCCAAAACCCACAAATCATCATCAATCATACATTAGTAGCACATTGTCATTTTAAACAACACTAATTGCTTCAAAGTTATTCTGAATTGCCTCTCAACCATCAGTGTCGTGTTTTGAGTTACAACACCTACTAGTTTCTAACACATGGCTGTTTCGAAATTTTTCAGTTTAATCCTGCTAAGGACTGCTGTCAATCTGTAGCCTATCCTGGGAAAACAGGCCACAAAGCAGGAACACACCTTGAATGAGGTTCTAGCTCATCACTCACTCACTCATTCATTCATAGGAACAATTTAGCATCCATCTGTGTTCTAATTAGCATGTCTCTGGGAGGTGGGAGACAAATAGAAAAAAAAAAACAGAGAAAACCCACTTGGATGGATTTTTTTTTTACAAACCTGCATATAAACAGAAATCTGAGGTCAGGATTTCGTGGGGGGGGGACCTACAGTTAAAAGTAAAACTGTTCCAACCATTTGCTGGTCTGGTGTGCCTTATCAATAATGCAGTAAGAACTAACTAATCAGCAAAAGAGGCTGTGCAATAAAACTCTTATAGGTTTCAAACATTTGTTTTTTTTCCTGCTGGAACTCTGACCATCACAGCTGTAATATATCCTGAAGCTTCTACTCAGAAATACGTATAAGAGTGTGGGCAAAGCACCTGGGGCTTCGACTTACACTCATGGGAAAAATAAAGTACACCCTCATTAACTGGCATGTTTTTATCAGGGCTAAATAACAAATGTGTGGTCTTCACAAACTTCTCTACACAAACAATTAACCTCAAGTGATAACAAAAAAAAGGATTACATATTGAAATATGAGATTTTGTCGGTTTTTTCAAAAACGTAATAGGACAACAATAAACCATTTGAAGGAGAAAATAAAGTATACCCTTCCTACGTCTAATATCATTTAGAGTCATTAGCACCCAGGTGTAATGCAAATGATTGTTTAATCCTCAGGAAGTGCGACTACATCCAAAAACTCTTTTGGTAGATTGGTGTTCCGGAAACCTCTGAGGTCAAAGCAAATATCCTTTGTTCTTGGCATGAACAAAGTGAATTTCCCCATGGGGATGAATAAAGTATCTCTCTATCTATCTGAACATCTGAGAAGCAACGGTTGTTGCTCATCAAGCTGGAAAGGATTATAGAGCTGTCGTCAAACAATATGAAACTCACTCTTCTACAATGAGGACTGTTTACAAATAGACAAGACTTCCAAGGAGTGAATCTCCCAGCAAAGTCAGTCCAAGATCAAACCATTAATTCAAGAGCTGAACAAGTACGCTTTCATGAAAGGTTGCGTGTAAAGATTATGGCAGTATGCTTTAGGTTTGCAAAATCTCATCGCTCATCTGGACAAAGCACAACATTTCTGGAACAATATCCTTTGGAATGACGAGACTGAGGTAAAAATGTTTAGTCATTGTGCGCACCAAAATAAATAAATAAATAAATAAATCACCACAACTTCTTTTTGTGGGCCGAAATTTCACCACATTGATGTGCAAGACTGATAAATAGACAGAAATAAACTTTACCCATAAAAAAAATACTAATCGCCAATACTACGTGGTAGCTCAGTGGGTAAGCTGTTGGAATACTGACTGTAAGGTCTTAGGTTTAAATCCCAGCACCACCAAGTTGCAACTGTTGGGCCTTTAAGCATGGGCCGTAACCGTAAATTATTCGGCTGCATCAAGTACTGAAAACAATTGAGGTGATTTGAAATTCAGCCCCCGAGTGGCACTGTACAAGCCTGTGGAGGCAGTGTTATGATCTGGGTTTGCTTCACATTATGTGGCAATAAAATGAAGTCAGCTGACGACCTGAATGTAATGAATGGCCAGGTTATCACATCTAGGGACTTAAATTAACAAATCTAAAAGCATGAGGAATAATTTTCAGACGTAATAATTTTCACCGTAATCAAATCTAGAGGCGGTCCATGAAATCTTGGAATGGACTTTTTGCCTTGGCTGGGGAGTGTACTACATTAATTACTATAGTAATTGATATTATTTCTATGGGTGTTACTAAACGTGGTTCTACATAATTGAAGGGTGTGTAAATATTTCCCCACCCAGCTAAAGTATACGGGGGGGGGAAGAGTATGACTACATACTGTGACCTGTTTTCATGTTGCCTGAGGTTGGTTGTTTGTTTAAAAATATTGCTGAGACTTATATAGGTCCTGTTGAATACAAACAGTACTAAAGGAAAGAGTTCTTCCTTTTTCCCATGGAAAAAAAAAAATAAAAAATGCATAAAGAATAAACAATGCTGTGTACGACACAAATAAAATAAGAGTGATGTGATGCTGGTAGAACAGACCTGTCTCATAAACTCCTTTGTGGTAAACACCAGCTCATGATAGATGAGCCAGCGTGGCTGTTCCTCAAATAACGAGCTGTTGGGGTGCACAAACACCGTTTGTTGATGTTTCACGGTCTTATAGCCTCCCTTGCTGAGACGCGACGTGTGGTAGAAATATCCTGCGGTGATTGCCTACAAGATACACAATGAGGTACAAATGTCATTAAAAAACAACAACAACAACAGAGAAAGTTCTAAATGTTAAACAGGTTATGACGAGACTTGGATATCTAAGAAAAGTGTGAGTCAGACTATTTTAATCTCTTCTGTAACTTGAAGCAAACATTCCAGGAAAAAATTCAAGTTTAAAAAAAAAAAAAAAAGTAATTTGAGTCTGAAAAAGAAATGTATTTGGAAGTATTATTAAGTATTAGTCAGTTTGAATTGTGATGTAAAATACAATAAGACATTATGATTTGTTTGTTTAAAATGACCTTACTTATTTTGTCCCAACATCAAGAAAAACAAATGTGTCACCAAAACATCCAAATTATTCATGTGAGTTCAATACTAAGATTAGAACAAACTCAACAGCATTCCAATGAGTTGTGTAACTGCTTCAAAGGCAATATGTAGATGAACATGGCAGTATTCTCTGCTACAGAATATTCTTTATTCATCCCCTCCGGTGCTTCTTAACTATTTTACTCACTTTAGCATTTGTCATATTTAGACATTATATTTTTCCTTCAAACCCATTTTTGGCTGCCTTCTTTTTGACAATTTTTTTTTTTGCTTCATTCTTGAAATGAAAGAATGAAATAAAATGAAATACAAGCTTCTTGCTTCACCTCAATGTGAATACAGTATTGTTGTGTGTTTGTGTGTGTGTGTGCACAAGTGCTACTAAATGTGAACATGAGAATGTAGGTAATGGTGTGTATAAATGAGGCAAGTATTTTTTTGTCTTGGAGAAAATAAGATTGGCTGTTAGCAATTTAAACAACTCACAAGTGCAAAACGTTTAGTCATTATTCATCCTCTGTGTGACAAGAGCTTTGACTACCTTGGGGATGCCTAAGGGCAAATACCTTGCGAATGCCGGTGTTTTCACCGTTGGCGCTGCACAATTCCACCTCAATTCTGTCCATCAACCCCTCCAGCTGCTCCCTCACATCTCGTGCCCGCCTCATTGAGCGAAACTGGATGAAGTTTTCAAAACACCACTGGGTGGAATAACCGCTTTCTACCCACTACAAAAGAAAATGGAGAGAGAGAAAAACAGTTTAAAAAAAATTTGATTTAAAATTGACCTCAGTCTATTTGTCTGCTAAGTCAGTACTAATATTAGTATGTAGTATGTTACTGGTTCTTGATATTACGTTCGAGGTTTAAAATTAATAAACTGAGAATGTATTAAGTCTGCACATGTCTTGTTTGTATGTAAGTAAGTCAAAACAATGTCAAGTCAGTCACACTGTGCCATTATATCAGGGATTTTTATAGCAATTCTCTAAATATCATAATTTTCACAATTTTGTTATAATTTTAAGGATGTTTAACCTTTAAAAAATGAAGGGAAAAAAAGCTGAGTATACAGTATAAAACAATATAAAACTTTTATACCTCAGATTTATTTAACAGCTTCAAAACTGATTTGTTATTCATTCCATTAGAAATCATCACATTAGTTTTCCCACTCAAAATCCAAGGACGAATTTCACCAATATAAACTACCTTCACATACAACGGTTTAAGATTTAACTTCAATTAAATGAACCAAAAAGCTACATTTTACTGAGCAGCATGTACCTCTGTTATGTCATCAGACATAATTGTTATTTCTGTATAAACTTAGCAAATCATTCACACCCATCAGACAGGATGCCGTTGTGTAAATGCACGCGATTTTCAAGAATATTCATTTTCAAGACTCGTAATGAGTGGGTTTGAGACGAGTCTGGAGAAAAAGGCAGATCAGAGGGGTTTTTTTTGTTTTTTTTACGTGTGTGACTTTTGAAAATGTAAAGCAATAAAATTTGTTCCTGTTGGAAGTTACATCCGAGGCAGATTGGTCATGACTGAGCAAGCTGAAAAATAGACAACATTCCAATGAGTTGTGTAACTGCTCCAAAGGCAATATGCAGATGAACATGGCAGTATTCTCTGCTACAGAACATTCTTTATTCATCCCCTCCCGTGCTTCTTAACTATTTTACTCACTCTGGCATTTGTCATATTTAGACATTATATTTTTCCTTCAAACCCATTTTTGGCCGCCTTCTTTTTGACAAATGATTTTTTTTTTCTTCATTCTTGAAATGAAAGAATGAAATAAAATGAAATACAACGCAATAAAATTTGCGGTTCAACTGTATAATAAATGTTACTAATAATTTAGGGGAAATTACTGGCGGTACAGGAATCGCCACACAAAAGAATTGCCTAGAACTTGTAGGATTACAAATTTATAAAATGTTAAATCTAGCTTCCAACATAATAGTATATAAACTGAACAAGTTTATAGGTTTAAGGTAAAGTTGGTGACATTCTAAGAAGATACAAGTCTGGTAGCCCAGGTGTCAGAGACATTAACCTTTTGTCT
>JAOTQY010000050.1:18795422-18813408 GCA_026413445.1 Dolichallabes microphthalmus
TATTTTTTTAAAAATAAAATCTAGTGTTTTATCACTGATTATTCTTATTAGAACCAAAGGAAACATTGCTGTGTTTGTTGTTTAAAAAAAAACATCATTTTCATAATTATTATGTATTATTTCTGAGCGTGTAAGTGGAGCAGCAGGCCTTTTATAAAGTCGCCTATACAATGAATATAAACATACGCGCGCATGCGTGTTTCCTCAAACAGTGGTCATCAATTAATGGATTCTGGACATTTACTTTCATGTTACATAAAATGAAAAAAAAAATAGCGTAACTCAAACAAACAAATTTCCAACTAAAAAAAACTTGCTTAACAACTTTATTGTGATTAACAGAAGTAAAGTTTTACTATTGATGACAATAAGTTACATTAAACTGAACAGAGAACTTTCCGTTCTACTTACTTTTACTGCAGAGCAAAAGCATATCCTTTTAAACTCAGAGGACTCGATCTTCCTCTCTTTCTGTTGGTAAAACGAGAAAAAGACAAGAGACGTGAATCAGCTTCCAACTTTTTAAACCCCGCCCACCGTGGAAACTTTAGTAATGGGGCGGTTAGACGATTCATTCTTTTCGAACGAGTCTTTGGCGTGACTCATAAGAACGAGTTATCTCAGAGAGTGATTCCTACTGGGCGCGCATGCGCAAAGCACCGCAAACCTCTGGAGGTTATGTACAGGAAACAGAGACGAGCAGTTACCTCTCGAGTCTTTTGGTCCGAATTGTTCGTTCTTTTGTCACGTGACTCACAGTGAAATAGATTTTAAAAAAAACGACTTGGACTAGAAGACTCATCACACTTCACTTATCATAATATGTCCTAAGCTGCATTTGAGTATTTTCATTACTGGAACTATAGCCAAATGTGTTTGTAGATATGTTGGGGGTCTGTTTGTTGAAAATGTAACATTTATTTTTAGTTATTTTTAATCAAAAGAACGAAATGAACTAAACGACTACAAAAAGATTAGTTCATTATGCGATTTAAAGAACCGAGTCACTAAAATGATCCAAACTTCCCATCACTAAGGAAAGCCAATGGGTGCACAAGCAAGTTGAATTTATTGTTATAATTCCATGCATCCATCTAGGAAACTCATAATCCATCTAGGGAGTCCATTGTATTTATTCCCATTTTTACTACCCATTTTAGGACCTCCGGTCAGCATTCACACGCTCATTCACACACTACAAAACCAATCAGCCTAATCTGCAGTTCCTTGGACTGTGAGAGGAAACCAGATGGAGCAAAGCCACCAAGCAAGGGGAGAACATCCAAACTCTATGCACACCGACCATGAGGTGGGACTTGAACCCGGACCCTGGAGGTTTAAGGTGACAAGGTCATGACCTGGGATGAGTCGCCAGGGATGAACACCAGTTTGATTTTACTCAGATTGGGCTTTAGCAGAAGAGCAGTCATCCTGGATGAGATGTCTGCCAGACACGTTGACATCCGGGTGGAAACCCGAGCATCTGAGGAAGGAAAAGAGAGAATAAGTTGCGAGTCATCTGCATAACAATTGTGTGAAAAGCCATCCGATGATATGACCTTAACGAGAGACCAGAGGGAGAAAAGAAGATGACCAAGTACTAAACCCTGTGGGACACCAGTAGATACGTTGGGCAGATGTGGATCCCCTCCATGTAACCTCATACGACTTATCTTCTAGGTAGAAAGCAAACTACTGCCACAGATTCCACAGATCTGTTCCACAGATTCCAATGCTTGTAAGAATAGATAATAGAATCTTGTGGTTCATTGTATCAAATGCAGCTGACAGGTTCAGAAGGATCAGGACAGATGATAGTTTAGCTGATCTAGCAGCAAGGAGCTTCTCAGTGACTGACAAAAGGGCAGTCATTGTGGAATGTGTCACTTTGAATCCGGATTGTAATGGTTGTTCTGTGAGCAGGGGCGGACTGGGACCAAAAAGTGGCCCTGGACTTCCTGGCCCACAGCAGCCCACATCATAATACATTGGCTCATTAATGCAGAGATCAATTTTAAACACTAGTTACTAGTATAAAAATATAACACAATACAGAAATCAATGCTATTTAAACACATTATTTGAAGTATCACTGAACATATATTGAGTCATATTAGTAAAACAAAGAAACAAAGGAAAGAATATCAAGACAAACGACATATAAATCTATAAAGACAATATTTGAAAAAGAATAGCAATAAAACTGAACAGGTAAGCTGAAATAAAATCAGTAGCAGTATTAGTTCATGCTAGTAAACTAGTTACTAATTTTAATTATTATGGTAGTCAATATTAATACGAAATAATGCTGAGAAACTTTATTTTTAATTCATTTTGACTACCATGATAATTACTAGCACAAGTTAATGCTGCTACTGATTTTATTCCAGCTTACCTGTTCAGTTTGATTGTGATTCTTTTCACGTGGTAGATCAGGGGAGAGGTGTTGGTCATCATCAGCAGGCACTGGTTCATCATCACTGACCCTGCTGCACTTGCAGCTTACACTGATGAGTGGTATGTCTTACACAGCAGCACGATGATACCCCCTGTGAAATGTTCATGATATCTCACAAACAAAAAGGCCAATCTGTTTTTTCCTCATAAAGTGTTTAGGTGAAATTCCACCTATACAAGTGTGACAAATATGCAAAGAAAAAAAAAAAAACAATGAAACTGTGCCAGGTGGAGGTATAGCACTTTCAATATCATACTGTTCAATATCATACTACCTTAACACTGAACTGAATAACTTTGAAATAATGAATGCTTTTTAAGACTCTTGTGACTCAATAAGAGACAATGCACAGAATATTTTCTAAAAGCCTGTAAATGATACATTTTGTCAGTATTGTCTTGCATCTTTTGAAATAAACAAATAAAAAAATCACAATACTGACAAAATGTCTCTTCTTGTAAACAGCTGTCAAACTGTTTATAAGCCTTCTCTGTGAGACTGGTGCTACTGGAAATATAGCACCAGTCTATACTGTATTGTCTTGGAAATATAGCACTGAAAATATTGTCTTTATACATAGTTTTATATGTTCTTTGTTTCTTTGTTTTACAAATATGACCCAATATTTGTTCAGTTTTTGTATTGTGTTATATTTTTATACTAGTAAGTAGTTTTAAAAATTAATCTCCACTTTAATGAGCCAATGTATTATGATGTGGGATGTAGTAGGCTGTAGTAGCCTCGCTGTCCCTGACCAGTTATAGGCAGAATCTGTTCATTTGAAGCATTTCACAGCATTTATCTATGTTTTAAAGAGTTTTTCTTCTTTACGCGTAACTTTCAGCTCCACCTTTTCTTCTTCCTCCTTTTCATTCATGAAAATTATTGTTAATTTGCTCAGAGAAATTCACTGCATCAAGAAAGGATCAATATGTCTCCGTCCGTAAAAAATTAAAAGTGAAGGGGTTGGGGGCGGGGAGTGTTTCAGAACCAATAGATCAAACTAATTAATATTGAGGAAGGGCAATACATGCACGGTAACATAAAACACACGCTCTTTGTCGGCGGCGCCCATGTGATCGACGCACTCGTCCATATGAGTAGAAAAGAGATGCGAAATTATGGTTTACGTCATTTAAAAATATATATATATTTGCGTACTGACTGGGCTGGCCCACATTGGCCAGTGGCCCACCGGGAAAACTCCCGGTGCGCCAGATGGCCAGTCCACCACAGACTGTGAGAGACATTTGGTCGTAAACAATCCTTTCAAGAATTTTGGAAATTAAAGAGAGAAGCGATACTGGGCGATAGATGTTGACGTCTGCTGGATCCAGGCAGGGTTTCTTGAGGATGGGAATAGCCTTGCCTTCCTAAAAGCAGCAGGAACATGACCAGATGATTGAATGGTTGGAAGAGAAGAGGGATTGGGTCTAATGAACATGTGGTGGGATTGGATAACTAGACGATATGCTGAATCTCATCAGTTGACAGGTACAGGTAGAATTCAGCTGAGGGCGGAGAGGGAGGATCCTGAAGTTCTGGTGTAGGGGTTGGGAGCAAAGGTCTGTCGGATTGCTGCAATTTTCCAGTCATAGAATGTGGCAGTCAGAGAGGATAGGGCAGGAGGATCCAGTGGATTGAGTAGTGAGAAAAAGATATTGTGGAGTTTGCCAGGATCATGTGCAAAGGCTACCAGCTTTTCCCTGTAGAAGGTAGTTTTGGCAGAAGTCACGTTACATGAGAATTTGGAGAGAAGTGTATGGTAAGAGACAAGATCTGGATCAAGCTGTGATTTCAAGCAGTGATCTTCTCTCTGCTGTTCTACAAAACTCTCTTTTATTGTTGTGCAATACATCGGATAGATAAAAATGCTAAATAAACGTGACCAACATTTTTGTCCATTCCCAAAAGTAATTCTATACTTGGATTAGCACCTTGTCCAGGGTGTAACCTGCCACGTGCCCTAAGTCTCCTGGAATAGGCTCCAGGCCCCTCGCGACCCTGAATACAGAATAAAGTGGTATGGATGATGAGTAAGAATGGGTGAGTGAGTGAGTATGACTAAACCTTTTTCTTTTCTTTTCTTAGGCTTTGCCTTGCACTGAATCACACAAATCCCAATGTTATCAGACACGCGTGAATACTTATTGTTTGATTCTCAAAGGAGTTCTCTAATTAATTCAGGCTCAGACACTTTTGTCGTGTACATTGTAATTTCTGTTTATTAGTCATATTAATGTGTGATAAAACTATAAACTATAATGAATGTCTTTAAAAAGAAATAAGTTCTGCAAAAGCACGGGGCTGCCTTTTGTATAGTTTCTTTAAAAATGGCACTCTTTTAACTTTCCACTCACATGGACTTTTTACACAATTAAAAAAGTGTTTTATAATTGACTAAATCTGGTATAGGGTAAAATTATTGACTCAGTAATAATAATAATAATAATAATAATAATAATAATAATAATAATTCAGATTATTGCATTCACAGAAGTTCCACAGTGTGGCGCACATTGTCCAGTCTTGCACTTACAGAGGCAGATTTTCCATTTTGAGTTATGCGGAAGAAAAAAAAATCCTTTTGAATGAGGAACTGCTGCTGTTGACATAAGAGAATTTTGGGGCTGATCTCATCTCGACTAAACCATGTGCGCACGTTCTCCCTGAGTATATATATGGGCCCTTGAGCTCACTCAGAGCACACAGGGTCTGAAACTCACACGTCTGAAGAGTGAATAGTTCCAAACAGCTGGACATTTCTGGAATGATAAAGAAGGTGATTTGCCTGGTCTTGCTTGGAAGCTTGATCTTTTCCTGCAATGGAAGTAAGTTTTATTTTCACCAGAATTCAGTGTGTTACTGTATATACACTCTTTCAGCATTTTCTGCCCCAAACTCTCCATTTATTGCCGAAATGAATTTAACAGAATTTCTTCCGTTTAGGTGCTCCAGTGGATCCCTGCTGCTCGGAGCCTTGTCAGAACAGGGGTGTATGTGTATCTAAAGGTTTAGATGCCTACGAGTGTGACTGCACAAGGACTGGATACTACGGAGAGAACTGCACTACACGTAAGTCACATAACTCCAAGCATCTCATTAGATGTCTACTTTATGTACTACTTTACGGTCCACTTTACGGACTTATGATTCTAACATTCTCTCTTTTTTGTGCTTAGCGGAACTTTCCACTTGGATCAGGTCCATTGTGAAGCCAAAACCAAACACAGTACATTACCTGCTGACACACTTTAAATGGATATGGGACATCATTAATAACACCCCATTTCTGAGGAATGCTTTGATGCGCTACGTCCTCACATGTACGTTAAATGATATTTCTTGAGTAAATTAATATAATTTGAGTTTGCATGGCTGAAGTTTACCAAACAATCCACCCTTTATTTTCATTTGAATCTTTCTTTTTGGTAACAGTTTGCATTTTTTATTTACAGCGAGGTCAAATTTGGTGGACAGTCCCCCAACTTACAATGCTGATTATCACTACAAAAGTTGGGAAGCGTATTCCAACCTATCCTACTACACTCGTACCCTGCCCCCATTGCCCAAACACTGTCTGTCAACGGGCGGCGCGTCTCTTCCTGATGTTAAACATGTGGTGCAAAAGGTCCTCCTGAGACAGAAGTTCATTCCAGACCCACAGGGCACCAGCCTGATGTTTGCATTCTTTGCTCAGCATTTTACTCATCAGTTCTTTAAGTCCGACTTCAAGAAAGGACCAGCTTTCACCAAATCCCTGGGTCACGGAGTGAGTACCAATTATATCCACATTTCTTTTAATTATTCATTTGACACAAGATTTTTGTCCAGAGTGACTTATATTGATATTTTTATAACGTAATTTTTCTAATTATTGTGTGGTGTTTCAGGTGGATTTAAGTCACATCTATGGAGACACTCTGGAGAAACAGCACAAACTGAGACTTTTCAAAGATGGAAAGTTGAAATATCAGGTATGTCCTTGAATAAAATCATTTGGAGCATCTATAGTAATAAGTCAAAGCAAATAAGTTCTCTGAGATGATGAATTAGCCTTTTAAGTTTAAATGTGAGACATTGTATATAATATAAAATTTGTCGTCATCTCAGGTTCTGGACGGGGAGGTGTACCCCCCTCTGGTTAAAGACATTCAGGTCGAGATGCACTACCCACCTCACATTCGTGAGGAGTTCCGATTCGCAGTGGGCCATGAAGCGTTCGGCCTGGTCCCAGGCCTCATGATGTATGCCACTATTTGGCTCAGAGAGCACAACCGGGTGTGTGACATCCTGAAGCAGGAGCATCCCATCTGGGACGATGAGCGTCTTTTCCAAACTGCACGCCTTATACTGATCGGTGAGCAAACCTCATGATGAAAAGATAATAGTCCTTTAATCTTATTGGCTCCATCACCTCTCGTTGATATTTCTTACAAGGTTTACCAAATTAACAGTATTATTGGAAATTTAAAGAGATTGTGAGCATAAAAGTTAGATCACATAATATTTTATCTCCTTTAGGTGAAACCATCAAAATCGTGATTGAGGACTACGTTCAGCACCTGAGCGGCTACAACCTCAAGCTTAAATTTGACCCCGAGCTCCTCTTCGGCGAGAGGTTCCAGTATCAGAACCGCATTGCATCTGAGTTCAACACTCTGTACCACTGGCACCCGCTCATGCCTGACACCTTTCAAATCCAGGACCAGGTCTATACACACTCCCAGTTTCTCTTCAACAACTCCATAGTGGCACAGTATGGGATCGGCAACCTGGTGGAGTCTTTCAGCAAACAGCGAGCTGGCAGGGTTGGTATCTCATCATATGAATCACTTTTTTTATTCATTAAAGTTGGAAACTATAGGTCAAATAAAAATACTTTTCCACCATTCACTGGACTGCATTTGAGGCTTGACAAAGTTTTCTCCCAAAGTTTCCCTCTATGCAAAAATCCCAAACTGCAACTTTAATAAGTAACAGGATTGTTTAATTTATACACAAAGGAGATATCAATCTATAAAGAAATTTAGAGAAACATTTACTTTCCACAGCCATTAAAACAATTCCAAGATAAAACAGGCAACCTTTATTTCAGTTGAAATCCTGACTTTATCTTGTATTTCTTCAGATCTCTGGTGGAAGGAATCTGCCTGCTGGAGTGCAGGTAATGGCTACTAAAATCCTGGAGCACAGCAGAGAGACGCGCTATCAGTCCTTTAATGCTTACAGGAAGCGTTTCAACATGGAGCCATACAGTTCTTTTGAAGAACTGACAGGTGAGGCATTCATTATCATGATTTATCATGAACAAAGACCACCCTGCTTTAACAATCCCATAGCCTATGGTGCTAATCTTATAGTCTTGTTGTCATTATATCATAATACATTATTTTATAAGGGCATGGGGGACCATGCCATTTCATTTTTTCTGGGTACCCCGGTTTCCTCCCACAGTCCAAAAGACATGCAGATTAGGCTAATTGGCGTTCCCAGAAGAAATTTGTACTATCAAATCAAACTGATTTCTAATAATCTAAATCCCTGTCTGGTGTGTTTCAGGAGATAAAGAACTGGCAGCAGATTTGAAGAGTCTGTATGGAGATGTGAACTCCGTTGAGCTCTACACTGGTCTTTTGGTGGAAAAACCAAGACACAACGCTGTATTTGGAGAGACCATGGTCGAGATGGGTGCCCCGTTTTCCCTCAAAGGGCTTTTGGGAAATCCCATCTGCTCCCCTCAGTACTGGATGCCCAGTACGTTTGGGGGTAAAGTAGGATTCGACATTGTAAACACCGCCTCTCTGAGGAAGCTCGTGTGCCTCAATGTTAAAGGACCATGCCCTTTCGTGTCCTTTAAAGTACCTGAGGACAAAGTGTACAATTTAGCAGATATTAACTTGAATTCAACTCCTTCACGAGAAGGTGACGTCAATCCCACTGTCTTACTGAAAGAACGGACTTCAGAGCTTTAACAAACAACAAGTGCACCATTTACAATTTTTTACAGAAGTATTGTAAAACATGTGTTTAGTTGTTTGCTATTTATTATATTATTTATTTAAATATCCAATAAGGTTCATGGGGGTTGGGGGGAAGGAAGGGGATAGTGGTGGGAACCATAAATGGATGTAATGAATCAAACCCCTACGCTATTTATTGAAATATTTATTTATTTATTTGTTTTGTGCCAAATTTTTTCTGCCAATATTTTGAAATACCATATTTGTTTCATACCATGTAATACCATGTGCTTTTTTTATGCTTTTTTAAATAGTTAGTTGAACATTTTGTATTTTTTTTTAAATAAAAGTCCATTTTATGTCATTTATTACCATTTATCCTTTATATCTATTTATCTATTTCATCAAGGCTTGCACATTTACAGCCATCACACCATCTATAGTTCCACTAAAAATATTTAGAAATCTCTTCAGGATGAATAGTGGGTTAATCCTGTTTACTCACAAAGAGTGGGCGATGTTATTACACTAAGAAATGTGTTAATGCAGCTCTATAAATTGACCTATGAGTGGAATTAATTCCGCACTTCAGGGATTGAAGAGCCTCTTTTTATAATGCACAGAAAAAGTTACAAAATCATCTAAAGAGTAAACATATCCAAGTGGTTTCTGGGTTTAATGACACTAGAAATAAATGGGGTCTCAAAATAAATTTGTAAATATTTCAGAAAAACGCCAACATTTTTCACCTGATCTGTGTCTGTTGTATCTGTTTCTTATGTGTGAGTACCACAAAATAGACAATCCCATTTCCACTTCTATTCATTGACAAAAAGAACAGAATGCGTTTTTTTTTTTTTTTTTAGATTTTTCCTCGATTTTCTCCCTAATTTAGTCGTGTCCGATTCTTCCCAGTCACTAGGGGGCTCCCACATTAATCTTATACCAATCAGTCGGGAGGGCCGCAGACTATCATGTGTTTCCTCTGACCCACGTGATGTCACCGACCGCATCTTTTCGAACTGCTCGGTCACGCACTGTTGAGGGCGGCTTAACACACTCTGTGCTATCCGCTCCTTCTGCTTGTATGAGCTCACAGACTCCCCTGATTGGCTGTAGAGCCGTGATTAATGTGGGAACACTAAGCACCTCTCATTCCTCCCCTCTGAGAGAGCTCGGCCAATCAGCTCTCTCTAGACCTCCGGCTGCGAGAGGTTACAGCATCACCCAGGAATCGAACTCGGATTTCCGGATGATAGGGCGAGCACTTTACCACATTAACAAAAGAAGATTTTGTGCACAAATTATTTTGTAAATGTGATTCTTATTGGTATCACCCCCAAGGTCAAGGGTTCAATTCCCGGCTTGTGTCTGTGTGGATGGAATTTGGGTTTCCTCCAGGTACTTTGGATTCCTCCCACAGTCCAACGATTAGGCTAATTGGCACACCCAAATTGCCTGCAGTGTGTGTGAATGAGCATGTCAGTGTGTGTATATGTGTGTGTTTGCCCTTCAATTGAGTGGAAGCCCATCCATGGTGTACCAGGCCCATCCATGTAGGTACCAGGCCCCTCTGGCAATGTTTTAATTCAGCCACATTGGGGAGTTTTGGGGCATGAACGGCCTGTTTAAGTTAATCTCAGACCAAAACAGTAATTTTTTTTTTTTAGTCATTCAGAGGTGGATTCGCTGGTGGTCTCAGATCATTGTCCTGCTGGATAATCCAAGTGTGCTTGATTGGTGCTTCTGTGCTTCTAGTAAAACGCAGAAGTTCTGGTTCCCTAAATTATGACGACCAAGTCAACCAAGTCCTGAAACAAAGGAGCAAAGCAGCCCCAGACGATCACACTTCCACCACCATTGTATGATGTTCTTTTTATGAAACTCTATTTTAATGGGATGCATACCTTTGCCGAAAAGTCTTGGAGATAATCAAGATGTTTTTTGTCAGATGTGAGACAAGCCTTTGTGTTCTTTTTGGTTAGCAGTGTCTTATGTCTTATGCCTTGGAATTCTCCATGGATGCCATTTTTGCCCTGTCTCTTTATTATTCTTATGTTCTTTCTTATCTAATCATTTTGATTCATACACATTCTCATTTCATAAAAACTTCCATAATTTCTTTTGATTGTTTGATTTGACAATGACAGTGAAAGGGCTACACAAATGAAATTGAATTGAATTGATTAGAATTATTGTTAAATCTCGAACACTGACATTAAGTGAGATGAGCGAGGCCTGCAGTTCTCCAAATGTTGTTTTGGGTTCCTTTATGAGCTCCTGGATAAGTCGTCGTTTTTCTCTTGGAGTAATTTTGGTAGGCCACCCACTCCTGGGAAGGTTGACCACTTTTTCTCCATTTGTGGATAATGGCTTTCGCCGTGGCTTTCAATTTTGGAGTCCAAAAGCCATAGAAATGACTTGGTAATCATTTCCAGACTAGTACACAATACACAATACACAAACTTTCTTTCTCATCTGTTCTTGAATTTCTTTAGATTGTGTTGCCTTTTTGGACATTTTAGCCTGCTTCACTTTGTCAGACAGGTTCTAAAAAATTTTTTATAGCCCTGATGATGAACTGATAGTGATCTCAAGTGGTTAAAGTAGTAACAAGTAAATGTAACGGAGTAAATGTAACTCGTTACTTCCCACCTCTGCATTCAAGACTAGTCCAAATAGATTTTACTTACAGTTCCCAAGACCAAGCGCGAACACTGAATGTTTACTGAATTGTAATTTCACAATATGAGAGAGTTCAGCTGAAAAGCTTTAAATACTACATACTAAGGTGAAACAGCTATGTACTGTAAACAATGGAAATTGATCAACTTCAAATACTAACTTCAGCCTGCAATGTGGTTGTTGTATTGGGTCGCAGTGATGTACTAGTTTGCTGCTCGTGAGTTAAAACTTGGCTAACTAACTAATCATGTGCACAATCTAATCATGGTAATTACAGATTTATTTTCATCACACATTGTACACCATGAATGATTTCACTGCTACATGCTAACATTAGCTTACCCAATAATGAAAATTACCACAAAAATGGTTGCTCAGACACTACATATATGGGAATATATGAACTCCTTCTTCTGTTCTTCTTCTTGGAAAGAAAGCTTTAAATAAGATCATGATTGTTAAAAAGTTAGAGTCAGAACTTCCTTCTGTCATTTTCCCAGTCTTGTAGGCACCAATAAACCAAAGTACATCAACCAGTATAAAGGGTGCACTGTATATTGATTAGTGTGCTTGCTGTTGAAGGACATTTTTTCCCACACTCACAAGTACGAAAGAACAAAATCATCTTGAACCATGTAATCGAGTAAAAAGTACAATATTTTAGTAAATGGAAATGATTTTTTTTTTGTCTAAGTAAAGTCATTTTGTTCATGTATACCACTGATCACTGCAGAAGCTACCCAGAGGAACTAATTCCATTATGAAAATGCTTTAGTCTTTCCCAACATCTGTAGGATAGTAAGTAGGAGTCGGGTTAAATCTATTTACTTCTATTTACTTTACAATAAGTGTGTATTTGGAGGCGGAGGCGTTGTTAACACTTATGTTTCTGTGTTAATGTAACACTACAAAATGACCTATGAGCTGTACATATTTGGAGTAACTGGGCTGGTTATATTAGACTCTTCTAAGATATACACTGCTGGTTATAAACACAAGTGTTTTTTTCTTTACCATTCTTTACCATATTATTATTTTTTTTATGGTTTTCCTGTAGTATTAAATAGCATCTCCTATTCAGTCCTTACACAGTCCCCACACAACTTATTACTGCTGAGGTCACAGTATGTGACATTTATGTGAAACACTAGTCTTTCCTGGATGAAGAATAAAAAAATAAATAAAAAAATTAATGAATAAGAATTTTCCCCAAAGTGACCTACATTTAGGAACTCGGACAAAGCTAAAATAAATAAATAAATAAATGCACACAATGAGTCTCTCTGTTGAGCAAAATGACCTACTTCATGGGAAAATACATCATGCATAAACTTACTGGAAGGAAAAGACCAGGTCAGGGTGATACAGTATGTCTGGGCTGCCAGGAAGCTGGCAATGTGAATAAAACCACAGTCATCGGCTTGCTGGAAACTGCTGGATTTCAGGTTGCCATGCTCACAATACCCAAGGATGGATTTAAACCTAATTTACATACATCTTTAAAGAGTTTTAAGTTAGTTTTTGAATATGTAAAATTAAACTTAACTTAAAATTTAAAATTAAACTTCACTTAATCTGTTCCTTCAAATACGTTAGGTTAGAAGTTGTGAGCATTTTCAGTAATTTAGTGTAAATTGTGCAGTAATGTACCTCTTCATTTAAAATTGATTCCAGAGTCATTTCAACTGTCCGTTATTGTAAATAAATCAAATTAACATAAAAATGAAAAAATATATTTATACAGCACATTTTAAAATGAAGTGTAGACAAAGTACTTTACAGTAAAATACTGATACCTGCACAAAAAAATATATTGTGCAATTTTCTTTACATTTTATACTGATGTACCATACCATTTCATACCTTACTATACCATACCAAAGTTCTGCTATATATGGTATTTTAGTATTTTTGTCCAATAATTGTATTTGCTTTATTTTATTTGTAATTAGCATATTAAAGACACTATTAATACCATATTTTTGGGGCCATTGTATAGTAGTCAAACTGTCATTTAAATGTGATAATAGTGTGTAGTATAACATTTTACTGGTCATATAGATCTCATAATAAATCCCTAAAGATCATACTGTATAAGCCTCTCAACAATTCCTTGCTTGTCTGATGTGATAATATATAATTACAAATGTCTAAAATAAGAAGTAATTTTCCAAGCTTTCCAAGTTCGTTATGAATTAAAATTGGATGACAATCTGTCAAATTTTGTGATGCACTCGTAATGCTTGCACAATATAATCAACTCTAATAATGAATTTCAGAGGAATAGGACTTACAGTAAATGACACATTCTAAGCCATTCACAGTAAAATGTATGATTAGCCCTGGCTTATGAAAGCAGACACATTTCCGGCTTTGGAAATATGAAGAATATAATTTAGACCGATTGAATAAGATTAACCTTAACTTCTAAGCTTTAATTAAAATTACAATACGTGACATGTCCTCATTTAATACTTGACATGTACAGTCCTGCTTGTTATACCGTAACATTCTGCAGTAGATTAAAATCCACAGGAGGTGTAACCACAAAGCCTTTAATCATATAAATGAGCCTGTTGAAACTGGCTGGGAAAAAAAAAAAAATGCATGTGAAAATTAATGTATGAGTCACAGGCAGCAGATTACATTCATCTCACGATCTACAATCTGAGGCGTGGTCCCTCACCTAACTCATGATTAGTTGCGTCATGATTGTTCCTTTTCAGGCATACACTGTGTGTTACGCAAACAGATGAACAGTTCATTCACGTTTTCTTAAAGCACAGCAAACCACTGATCTAGGGTTAAAACTAATTTCACCTCATACACATTTATAAGCACTTTACTTATAGTGACAGACAAGTCATAAAAAGAAACAATTGTTATTTTTAAATGACTATTTTAGGTCAATTGCACAGTGTTACCACATCTAAGGCTTTAAATATATTGCTGTTTTGGGTAAATTTTCTGTCCTTAGTTTAGAAATTTTGCATGCACTAAATTAATGTCTAACTCAAAGCATGTGTTAGCAGGAAAGCACTCATATCTGACGCATACCTGTTGATCCTGTTCTCAGTCTTGGCTCTGTGTGAGATAATATGAGATAAGATAAGATATACCTTTATTCGTCCCACACTGGGGAAATTCCTATATTACAGAAGCAAACAACCCAGTGCAGTGTGCACTTAAAAACCACAATGCAGGACAGAGGACATAAACAATTTTAAAAGTCCATCTATAAAACTATATGTTTAGATTGTCTGCCTAAAACGCTTAAAAATGTCCACCATGACATTTGTATATGTGATTTTGAGAATTTAAATATTGTTTTGCTGTCTTTATAAAAAAATACATGGGGCCATGCCGATGTCCAACTCTTGAATAGATTTTGATGGGTTTTGATTTAGGTTTGTATTTATCAATTAGTATAAAAGTACTCTTAATAGTTTGTTAACAGTAAAATCCTAATGCTTAGCAATGTAACTTATATCTCTTCTAGCTCCCAGCGAGTGTGATAAAATGATGCTTTCACAGAATTGATGAATGAATTCCAAGCAAGATGGTGTCCAGGGTGTACCCCGCCTCGTGCCCTCTTTCTCCTGGGATAGGCTTCACACCCCCTGCAACCCTGAATACAGGAGAAAGCTGTATAGACGATGAGTGAGTGAGCGTGAATGAGTTCTAAGCTGTAAAAAAGTTATTACATAACATAAATCTTTACATTTATGATGATCAGTAATTGTTACAATGTAAACCCTGAAATTTGATGGGTATACACTGTTTTGATAACAACATAAACATTTTAATTTAACAGTTATGGACAGTAAAAAAATTATTTAATCTGTAAAAAATATACAGTTCTGTATAATGAATGCATAAAGTTCTGGCAACTACAGTTGCTGTGTTTTTAAAGTAAAATTTACGATTTATTTTTTAACAGTAGTAACAGTGTGCATGTTATGGTGACTGGTTCACTGGGAGCAGCTCTGACTGTACATTCTAGTAGCAGCATGGAGAAAAGACCTTTGATATCGCTCCTTCAGACACCTAGTGGCACTTAATGTGTGCTCCTGTCTGAATGTATGATGGGATATGTTCAGTTATACTTAAATGTTTTTTTAAAGAAGCAAATAATATTACAAACTGATATATTTTGCTCATGGTTTTGTCTTATTATTATTATTATTATGTTATTTGATATATTTTGGTGAATGCATGAATTCTGTGGGATGAATCAAAAGTCAAAAGTCTATGTCAGCACGCTGATGTACAGTAATGGGTATTCAAGAGGCCTCGCACCTCCAGGGTCAAGGGTTTGAGTCCCACTGGGTCGGTGTGCGTTGTTCATCCCATGCTTTCTTCCCACAGCCCAAGGACATGCAAATTAGATTAAGTGGCATTTCCAAATTGCCTGTAGTGTGTGAGTGCATGTGTGAGTGTGTCCCTGTACCCTGTGTAACGAGTTTTATGCATAGGTGGCACCACAGGCACACAGACATGAGGCGAAGTCTTATGAAAAAGGGTAATTATATTTGAAAATGGGGAAGGAGAGGGTTTAAGGAAGACAGAAAAAAGGGAAAGAAAGTGGTGAAGGTGTGCATGTGCAGGTCTGGAGGAAGTGCCCAGCGGTCATGTAAGCACGAGGCTCCCAAGTGAAGGTGGCAGGCTGAATGGCAGAGTGGCCCCTCGTTGGCAGCGGCTCCTGCATGCTCCCAAAGCAACTCTTATCGCTGTCTAACTGGCCCCTCTCAGTTCTCCTTTGAGTGCAGCCTCAGACATGAGTTCCTTATGATATCCGGTGGCTGGGCGTCTTTCCCAGCTGGTCTTAACATGGAGCAAAGCAGCATTTATCCCTCTTCGCATCGGGATCCTGTATGTTGGCTCTATATGAGAGTGAAAGTGCCACGGGAGCATGTACAGCCTTTTCACAGCTGCTCTCAATCCGGAGATCAAAAGGCTGCACTCAATTCTATGGCCTTTGAAGTCCCTGGGCCGCATTACATCACCACGCCTGCATGCCACTCTTCCGCATTTTAGAGCCTGCCGGGCGACTCTGTTCAGTAAAACTCCAGTACCTCACACCTGCAAAAGCCACCTGTAGGAGGCTGCCTACTTAGTGAGCCACTGTAGTGAGCAAGAAGTGACAAAAGATTGAGGCGCACGCCCATCACTGGCACATTCCAAGACACCTACGATGAAACAATGCCCCATTCAGGGAGTACCACACCTAGTGCCCTGAGGATAGGATCCAGGCCCCCTGCGACCCTGTGCAAGTATGCGGTATAGAGAATGAGTTAGTGCATGAGAAATTTCAGTCTGATCACACATCTGTAGGATGGGCAGAACAAACATGTCTTGCCCCATCTTACAGGGTTTAAAAGGATCTACAGTTAATATCTTTGTTCCAGATGCATGCCACAACATGCCATAAAAGGTCTTGCATATTGCTGTGCCTTGATTCAGGATTCTTAGGATTCCCATTCTCTTTCACTGGCAACTAGCAACAGAACGGATCTTGCTATTAACCTTGCCCTGGAATCCTACAACCTGCCCATTGGATCCATTCCATTGGACAACGCATCATACAATCTCTTAAAGCATGTTCCTCTGAATCTCTACCATAATTGATTGCACTATAACATCTTTAGGATTATATAATTTATATGAAATAATATTTATATATATAATATTATTATAAGACTCTCTTGTCCATTTTCATGAGTCTTAAAGTTCATGGCACAACATGGCAATGATTTGCTTCCTACCTGAAAGGTCAGTTATATAAAGTTACGTCAAGAGGATCTACATCTGTGCCATGCCAACTCTACACAGGTGACCCCCAATGCTCTGTATTTGGTCCACTTCTGTTCTCAATCTTTTTTTGAAGGTCATATCTTCACATGGGTTCTCATACCATTGCTATGTGGGTGACACTCAAATATTCTTCTGACTTGTGTTAGCATGACCGCTCGAAAGAAAGCACTGTAGCCTACACCTCCATAGCTAGGGGTTTGATATGTGCTTTGTTGGTTTTCATCAAGTAATCTGTCTGTCCCAAAGTCCGAAGGCTGATGGTGATTAGTCTTTAGACACTGATTGTGAGTGTGTGTCCAGTGTCCTGTGATGGGTTGACACCGAATCTACAGTGTCATCCTGAACTGGCAACTTGAACTTGGTTCATCCAAGCAACTACTGTAAATTTCTCTTTTTGTTGTCTACAAACTAAAATTTGTTTTATTAAAAAGAGTTATTGATAACTTTTGCAGATAATAAAAATAATGATAAATATGACATATGTTATGTCGCAAACATAACTCAGATCTTTGTCTCACATGGACAGATTCAAACCAAGCAAATAGCACAAAGAAGCAAGTCAGATGCCAATAGAATGGCTAAAATCAGAGTGCCAGGGAAACGCACACCACGAGACAACACATACACTCCCACAAACAATACACCACACCTCACTGCAAGTTTCCCAACAGGAAAGTCACTGCTGAGTAACTGACTCCATCAATCATTCTGAAATTCTTTTGTGCACGCCCTAATTCCTGTTGAGGTTATGCCCTCCAAAGTATGGACCTGAAAGTGTCAGGGGTCAACAGTTATTCAATATATAATTTTTTACTATTTTACTGACCGTGGAACTCATCTGATTGATGAAACACACAAGCTGGTGAGAATTGACGCAGCAATTTAACAATAAAGTAGCAAGAAGCATCATTACCCACTTTGCCACTGTGCTGTATGAATGCATGTGGTTATATAAAACGTACAATTGTCAAATAATATTCAGTGGGAAGTTATGGAACTCCAAAGTGTTCAAAATGAAATAAATAAATAGGACATGAAATAAATAAATAGGACATTATGAAATAAA
>JAOTQY010000050.1:18915165-18926667 GCA_026413445.1 Dolichallabes microphthalmus
TATCTTTGACTAATAGTTAAATGTGTTTGATGATCAGAAACATTTTGTGTGACAAACATGCAAAAGAATAAGAAATCCGGAGGGGGGTAAATAGTTTTTCACACCACTGTACATCATTTATATAAAATGTAATTTTATATAAAGAAATGAGGGCTGGCTCAAGTCTTTTACATAATACTATGTTTTGGAAAATTTTACAGTTATACACTGATACCAGTTTACCAAGTAGCAGATTAGAAATCCAGATTAAATAATGTTTTCTTTATTTAAATAATTTTATTCATTTATTTTTTTATTTAATTTTATAGAACTGTATTAATCCCAGAGGGAAATTGCTCAATTTTCGCATATCCCAATTAGGAAACTTGGGTCAGAGCGCAGGGTCAGCCAGCTTACAGCGCCCCTGGAGCAGAGCGGGTTAAGGGCTCAACAGTGGCAACTTGGCGATGCTGGGGTTCGAACCCCCGACCTTCCGATCAGTAACCCAGTAACCCACAGCCTTAACCGATTGAGCCACCACTGCCCATTTTGATAGCGATTCCCTGGCTGGGAATCGAACCTGGGTCTTCCGCATGGCAGACGAATCACCAACCACTGAGCTACCAGGATTACCAGGATTTGTTGTTGGTTATAAGTTTCTGACTAAAGTAGTACTTTTGTTAGAACACTTATTGCTGAAGAATGTAAGCATGTATCATGTAACATATTCACAATAATATTTTATCACTATTATTTCAGAGCTTCAGAATCTTCCCAGAGATGTATTCGCAGTCGACCCTGCACAAAGCCACAGCTCTGAGGCCATATACAGATGCAGAAAGTGCAGGTGAAATCTGCACTTTAATTACATTTCACTTCCCTTTGCCATAGTTGTTCTTACAGCTTCCGCCTGAAGTGTGTGTCCACGTTTTCCTTTTCAGACGCACACTGTTCCGCCACTCCAGCATCCTCACTCACTGTGTAGGCAGTGGAGCGGCTGCTTTCACACATAAGAAGGCCAGCGGAGGACAAGTTGCGGGTAATCAGAGCCAGTGCACGTCGTACTTCATAGAGCCAGTGCAGTGGATGGAGGAGGCACTACTCGGGGTCATGGATGGACAGGTAAACTGATTCTTGCTATCACTCTCATAATAATAATAATAATATTATTATTATTATAAGTAAAGCAATACTGATGGTAGTCTGACATCACAGCAAATGTCATACACAGTGGTGAGGTGTCATGCTATAAGTTTATGTGAATGATTGTGAAGTGGAAGGAAAGGCCAGATTTGTGAAGTGCACCACTAATAGTGGTCCGGTATTAGTGGTGCAGACAGATTTTCCCACCTGTGCTTTGGATCTGTGTAAATTCTCTGTGTTAGTTTAGATGGTAGGTTTGCAATTTTGCCATGTTTTTCTAAATTTTTTTGTGTTAACACAGATAAAATTTTCATTAAAAAAATGACATTATTATTATTATTATTATAATAACAATAATTGTATTATTATTATTATTATTATTATAACAATAATTGTATTATTATTATTATTATTATTATTATATTAATTCACTTCAACTGAACTTTGCATCACAAGGCTGATACAACCATTTCTCTGTACTCTGAGAGCTACAAACAGCCGGAACCAAGTTCCTTGTGTCTCAACATACTTGGCGAATAAAACCCGATTCTGATGACACAAGCTGATGACACTTTGTTGATGACACAAGCTGATGATAGCTCATTCCCATTTAGCTTGGGAAATGGTAGTTCCCAAAAACTTGAAAGACTCCACGGTTGACACAGGATTGTCGGATATTGTGAGGGGAGTAGTGTTGAAGGCTGTCTCCTAAAGTCCACTGTCATCTCCACAGTTTTGAGCATGTTCAGCTCCAGATTGTTCTGACTGCACCAGGCGTTCCATCTCCTGTACCTACGCAGACTCGTCACCATTTTGGATGAGTCCAATAACCGTAGTGTCATCTGCAAATTTCAGAAGCTTGACAGCTGAATCTGGGTTTAATCTGGGTCTTTGGATGTACAGTCGTTAGTGTACAGAGAGAATAGCAGAGGGGAGAGGACAGATTCTTGCGGAGCACCAGTGCTGACTATTTGTGTGCTAGAAGTAACTCCTCCCAGCCTCACCTGCTGTTTCCTGTCTGTCAGGAAGCTGGTGATCTACAGCTTACTGTACCCCCTGCCATATGCCAGTGGGAGTTTAGAGGGAAGGATGTCCAGGTTTATCGTATTAAACGCCGAGCTAAAGTCGACACAGAATTCTTGCATAGGACCCTGGGCAGTTGAGATGTTGGAGGATGTAGTGCAGTCCCATGTTAACTGCATCATTCACTGATCTGTTTGCTCTGTATGCAAACTGAAGGGGATCTAACAGCTGCTCTGTGATGTTCCTTAGATTGGCCAGTACAAGTCATTCAAAGGACTTAATGACCAGAGATGTTAGAGCTATAGGCCTGTAGTCATTCAGACCTGTGATAGAGGGTTTCTTGGGGACCAGGATGATGGTAGATTGTTTGAAGCATGATGGGACTTCACACAGCTGGAGAGATCTGTTGAAGATATGTGTGAAAATCGGAACCAGTTGGTCAGCACATGATTTCGGGCAGGAGGGGGAGACACCGTCTGGGCCAGGTGTTTTGTTTGCGTCAGCCTGTTTTCCAGCTTTTCAGCGTAGCTTCTTTTAGCCACCCTGATCTCCTTTGTAAGTGTGTTCCTGGCCTGATTATACAAGGCTTTGTCTCCGCCTCTGTAGGCTTCTTCCTTAGCCTGATGAAGGTGTTTCAGTCTGGCTGTGAACCATGGCTTGTTATTATATGTGCAGAGGTTTTGGTTGACACACACACATCTACACAAAAACTGATGTAAGATGTCACAGTGTCTTTCAGCCTATCCAGATCGTCAGTTGCAGTTTCGAAAACACTCCACTCGGTTCAGTCAAATAAGTCTTGTAGTTCATGCTTTGCTACGCTGGTCCATATCTTCACTGTTTTGACCAAACAAAATTTTGAACTTTGGAAACGTGGCAATTTTAAGTTTCTGCCTTTTGGTTGGAATAAGTTCAAAGTTCAAAGGCTTTTATTGTCATTTCAACCATATACAGTTAATACACAGTGAAACGAAACAACGTTCCTCCAGGACCAAGGTGCTGCATGCAACATAAATTACAACATGAAACAACAGAACCACTAAAACTAGCTAACTAAAGAGGCCTAGTTAGCTGGCTAGCAGAGACGAACCAAGCAGTGATCAGAGTGTCTCAAAGCTGCCTGGGGTACAGAGTGATAAGCATCCTTGTGAACTGTGTAGCAACGATCCAATGTGTTATTTTCTTTAGTGGGAGAGTTAATATGCTGCCTGTATTTTGGAGTTCACGAGTTAGATTTGCTCTGTTGAAGTCCCCAAGGATGATAAAAAGTGAATCTGGATATTTTTGTTCCAGGTCAGATATTTGGTCTGCCAGGTTATGCAGTGCTTCATTCACATTTGCCTGGGGTGGAATGTAAACACCGGCCAGAATTAAAGAGGAAAATTCTCGCAGTGAATAAAAGGGTTTACAGTTTATGATCAGTGATTCCAGGTTTGGGTTGCAGTATTTATTTAACACTGTGACATCAGTACACCAACCTTAGTTTATGTTGAAGCAAACTCCTCCATCTTTCGTTTTCCCTGATAGCTCTGTTACGCGATCCGCACGGTGTAGATGTAAGCCCATCAGATGTAATCCGCTGTCTGGGATAGAGTCGCTGAGCCAGGTTTCAGTGAAGCAGAGAGCGGCAGAGCGTGCAAAATCTTTGTTTGTTCGGGTAAGAAGAAACAGCTCATCCATTTTATTTGCCAGGGAGCGGAGATTCGCCAGGTCAACTGATGGGAGCGCATCTTTAAATCCCCGCTGTCTGAGCTTTCCCCGTCTGCGTCTCCTCCATGTCCCATAGAGCGCAGCTGTCCCTCCAACTAAGATTTCTAAAAAACTTTCCGGATTTGTAAAAACTGGAGAAAAGTTGTCTGGAATGACTTGCTGATTGTTAAGCAGTTCTTCACTAGTATATGTTGTAGGGTTAGGTAATCTAAACACACAGACAATAAACAAAAACAAAGAAAGTACTAGAATGCGTTGTGTCGAGGCTGCCATTGGTGGCGCAATCGTGAAAGTCATGCTTGTGTCCTTGTGGCTTCAATGCCAGCTAATGCTTCTTCTGTACTAACGCATTTGATAAATGGTGTCTTTCAGCTCCTGTGTCCTAAGTGCAGCTCTAAGCTCGGTTCTTTTAACTGGTACGGAGAGCAGTGTTCATGCGGCCGCTGGGTGACGCCTGCCTTCCAAATGCACAAGAACAGAGTGGATGAAATCAAACACATAAACGTAGCAGCACTTAAATGACACCAGCAAATAGGCAATCACACAAATAAAGACATATACTGTGTAATCATTTTGTAGTGTCTTCATTTGCTATAAAAACATATTTAGATGGAAATATATTTCATGTCTCGTAATAGAAAAAAACATTTGAACACATTTTTTTGGACTTTTTTTACTCTGCTGGCAGGTTTATACAATCAGTTTCTTCTTTCACATTTAATCCAGTAGATGGTGCCACATTTATATTGCCCTCATGTCTTGGACAAATCTGCGCAATTGGCTATATTACAGAACAAAAGTCCGGGCGTAGTCAGATCGAAGTCTAGGTTCGATATACAGTAATATTCATGAAGTAATTTTATTTAATATTAAAGGAACTATGAAGATTATACTGGAAATAGTATTCAATTTATCCACTTAGTGCCTGTATAATTACAGTTCTGTCTGCTTGGGCAGGTGAGTGTACCTGACTAGTTCTTAGCAGATGCTGTGGTTTGATTCCAAGTTCTGTCCAGAAAGTGTAACATTTAAGTAGTGCTGAAGGTATGCTTTTACAACCTTTAGTGTCTGGTTTTAAACATGAACATGTACAAATATATGTGAAGATACTGTATAAATATCAATATGACTTATCCACAAACACAATAGAGACATTCATGCTAAATTATAGCTGTTAATTAATAAAAGGAATTTGAAGAAATATAGAGAAGGATGAGCCTTTCATGGTTTTTTGTAAACCCAATAGAAAACTGAAAGACTGGAGAAAAGAAAAGGCAGATTAAGATACTTGCACCAAAAACAGTAAGAAAGCTGAGATAAATTGAACAGAGATTGTGCGAAGCTGAGGGTTTCCTTGACACATTTCGTGACTGGAGAATTCGCTGTGATTGAGGACGTCGGTGGAGTCCTGAGAACCCAGAATCTGAGCGAGAGGAACTGGACATCTGTCATCGATCCACTAAAATACAGTAAATGTTCACTTCACCTCTTGAACCCTTGCAAAAGCAGAGGTCAACATGCAGAATCATTGTTCAGGCGGGAGATTTTAACTCAATCATGAAAGCAGTAGTCGAGAAGCCAAACGGTGTTAATCTAACAAAAAAGAATAATCATAAACAGGTTAATCCACCAGAGAGAGTTTAAATCATAATACAAGAGGCAAATTTTTAATCAAGCAAGGTCTAGGGAAAAATCCAATCATAAATTGATTTATGGGGTTGTAAAACCAGGGGTTTGATCTGTGAATATGAAAAGGAGGGTTAAGGCATTGCATGATGAAAGGTAAGAGCAGTCGTTGGCAGTGCAGTAGTTGATGATCTAAGCAATGTGGTAGGTCGGTGCTGCTTAACACCATCTGTCTGTTGTTTGAAGATGAAAACATTGTGAGGAGGCATGTGTTATCACTTGAGTTTGGGAGCCCTATGACAAAATCCAAATCTATGTGGGACCATGATAGGGGTAACAGGAAGAGGTCTAAAGAGACCAGCTGGGAGGTTGTTGTTGTACTCATTTCTGGAACGGCCATCACAGGGAATCAAAAAATGGTGTCATCTTAACTCTCTCCTCTTCTTCTATGGAAAATTATTTCCATAATTCCATAATGTAAAGTGGCTTTGTGGCCATGACAATTATTAGAAATGATAGACAAATAAAATTTAGTTGAATTGAATTCATGGTGTGCTACCAGAAGTGCAGTTGGATAAGTGAGATTCACCTGGAAGGCAGACAGGCATACAGCTTTGCCCATATTCAAGAATGTGTGAGTGCACTGAGATTGGAACAAATAGTCTAGTTAGTGGAGTCTCAGGTGGGCCCAGCACTTGATTTAATGCTTGTTTGACCTGTGTCTCAATATCCAGCAAAGCTGCTTCAATGAGGTATAGTGGTGGCAAGATAGTCAACTCAGAAGAAAATTGTTGGGAGAAAGCATCTGTTTTTGCATTCTGAACTGAATTGATAGGATATCGAGAAGTTGAAACAGGATGACAACCTGGATTGACATGGGTTGAATCAATTGGGAGATTTGAGATACTCTAGGTTCTTGTTGTCTCTGGACAGAAATGAGATCTCGACCCCTTCAACGGCCTCAACAGCCTTTATTCTTCCAGTGCAAGCTTGACTGATAATAAGTCCTGGTCACCTATGTCACAATTTGTTGTCTCTCAGCAATCTCTGAGACAAAATAGGTCCTACTCCAGAGTCTGTAGCAGCCACGAATCAGAGGGATGGATCTGGTCGCATGAGGACAGGCAACCATAGAGGAACCAGCTTCAGTCACCACATGCATCCCAAGCAGACAACACGGAGCATCCATGCGATGACATCTCCAGCCAGAGTGATGGCTTTTGGCATCAGGACATGAGGTCCAGAAGGCAGATGGGGTTTGGATCACTTGCAGCTCAGGAGTGACATGTGTAGCACGACAAAGAGAGATGGTAAACCTGTTCTTTAGAGTTATTTTCTGGTAGATGCAGTCAGTGAATCAGCCACAGAGGGTCAATCTGAATCTCAGACGGGGCAGTGGTAAATCTGAGGAGGGATGTCACGATAGAACTCGCACATTTCTGCCTTACCATAAAGCTGGTTCTTCTACAGTCTCTGGAGTATCTGTGGGCAAGTAGCTCATGTTCCTCTAAGGAATGAAGGAAAGTAAAAGTAAAAAAAAATTAAACTACAATCCAAATAAGTGTAGACAAAGAAATTAAGGAAGCCTGTGGTTGACTAATGACTAGAATACAGCAGGTGTATTAGCTCATCCAAATAGCACCATAAGGTATTCGTAGTGCATGGATGTGACTCAATAGGGATATCTGTTAGATATACAAAGAATTGATTGACCAGAGTCAATGAGGGAGTGAAGAATGTGAAGCCTATTTCCTAGGCTGACAATGACAAGGAGGAGTGGACGTTGACTAGGGGATTATTTTTGGGTTGGCCCATCCAGAGCCCCTAGGTTCACCAGAGGGTCTTTTAAATGCCATTGGAGATAAACGTGCCCTGGTTGACGACAGTAGAACCATGCCCCTGACTGAATCCAAGGTTGGCAGTCTTTGGGAAGATTGAGGTATTGCCAATCTACATACGATCTATGGCCCAAATCCATAAGGCTGCTAAGATGATTGGGAAACTCCTGATTTATTAATTGTTCCTTAACAGAATCTGAGAGTGCATAGAAGGGCAATGAATCCTACAGGGCTTGGGCATCCTAGTTAGTGGGTGCAGCCAGAATGCGAAACTTGAAGGTGTAGTCATATGCAGAGCGGGGACCTTGACAACACTCCAACAAGTGTCTTGCTGTCTTGCTGCCTGAATGAGAACTATTAAATACCCTCCTCATATTCTTTATAGAAGTCTTAAAAGTTGAGCAACATGGATCATTGGCATCCCATACAGTGGTTCCCCATTAATGATCCATTACAGTTAGGAGAGTGATAATATACACTACTCTCAAGCACTCTAGAAAAAGATGAGCCTTTAAAAAGCTATTAAAAGGGGAGAGAAGTTCCACATTTCCAGAACTGGAATCCAATGATCAGAAGCAAGGCCTCTCAAACAGACAGTACATAAGAGGGAAATCCAAGCAAGGAAGTTAAATCCATTACGTGAAGCTCTCAGACCGATTATCATGAAAGCTGAAGCGAACACGTGCAACAATAGTCAAGTGAGCTCATGCATAGTGAAAATCCAGAGAGAAAGGCATTAATTCAAAAACCAAAGGGGAGAGTCAAAATCAGAATAAACAGACAGAAAACACACAAGTAGCAAAACTAGAGGCACACTAGGGAGAAACTCTGGTGTAGAATGAAGTTCTTGGCATTCTTTTAAAGCCAGGGGTTGATTACATGATAGATTTTAGGTGAGTCGTAATCTGCAGAAGAAAGTGACTAAAGGACAAAACAGAAAGCCTGGAGCAGAAACCTTGAGAGTACCCAGACTCAATAGGGATATCTGTTAGATATACAAAGAATTGATTTGTGGTCATGCTGTGTTTTAAGTTTTTAAATTAATTTGAAGTTCACTTTCGATGTTGGAGCCTCAGCTACAAAACAGTTTGTGGGAATTTCAGTCTAAACTAGAGTATTACTGTAAGTGACTGCTGTCACGAACCATCAGAGAACAACGGTCTGCATCAGCCAAGTCCAAGAATGGTCAATTGAAACTGTACTCAGTCACCACACACATTCCAAAGCAGGTAGGATGGTCTTATGGCTCTCATTATCTGTCCAGTCCCTGTACCTGACCTAACTAACTTAAGGCATGAACCATTTAGAAACAGGTGCAGATGATGACAGATAATCAGGCCATAAACTGGTGTATGCTGAATGCCGAGGGGTTGAAACAGACAAAAAGGGAAAAAATTGCTTAAAATGGTTGACCAGAAGAGCAGTGCATTTGTATAATGGGCTAATAACTAATTTAACATCTATCTTGGTTTGAATATTACATACCTACAGTATATAGTACCTATACATTAATTTGGCCCGCGACCCTGTATATAAGGATAAAGCGGTACAGAAAATGAATGAATGAATGAATACATTAATTTGGTTGACTGTCTTTACTTAGCCCTTAAAACTCCCTTTCGTACAGTATATCATACACCATGAAGGAGAGTCTGGTAATCTGTATCTACTTACAGCATGCAGTTCTTAGATCATGTTAGGTTTATGAGGGTCAAATCCCCATGGAATGACCTAAGGAATGACCTAACCCCTACCTGGAAGTCAGGAGAAAGTGGAACTGATGGATTGATTTATTGACCAAATGATTGATAAACATAAAGCAGACTCCTCACAGATGGCAAACAGAAAATAAACCTTTTTGTACCTTCTGTATGCATATTTAAACAGATTTATTCTTTGCTTTTCCCTTATTTGGTCAGTCATGTGTAGGCAGATACTGAACCTAAGTATGGTGGGCATACAATCTGCATAGGATAACATTTCAGAATAATTTGGATGGCAATAAATAAAAGTTGTAAAAATCTTTCTTTAAAATAGCAGAATTATTCAGTCCACGTTTAAAAGCAGTTATGTCAAATTACAGATTATGTTTAATTTCTTTTAAGGACAAAAATGGTTGTGTCTGGTGGATACAGCTGGTCCCCCTAGGGCCCATCCATCCTGTCAGTGACAGCTGTAACCTTTTTAAAAGCAAATCTCAGGGTTAAAGGCAGCCATTTTTCTCTCGGCTTGACTATAGGGGTATAGTAAACAGCCAGGCGTTTCCATTAGGAACAGACTGCTCCCTACGAGTGTCCAGTACACCACAAGGGACAGACATTAAATGACATTTTAATCTGCAGTGTGAAGGTAGACTCATTTAGGATTAGCGATGGAAAATACACACAATAATTGCCTTGTGCTTTAAAATGACTTCAGCATTTTAAAAAAGGATTGGGGAAACCTGGATAAGGGAGTTTGTGTAGTCTGCACCTGAGCAAACCAAAAATTACTGGAAAGACTGTCTTTGTGTTAGCCAGCTATGTAGCTGGCAGCAGTGTCGTAGCTTTCCCCATTCTGTTTCTGTTTTAAATCAGACTATAATGCTAGTCCTTAAACTTACAGCTCTATTTTAACATTTTATTTTAGATATCCAAAATGCTTATCAGCTCTTTAAGGCCAGGTTAGTTTACCATCCTTGAGCTCTCGGTGAGAACTGCTAATTAACTGATAAGACTAGCCACTGAATATTACTAGCAACTCAATCACTCGAAGTTATGGCCCCTTTCGTGCGTGCTTTTTCATCTTAGCAATATCTGGAAAAAACCTTTCTGAGACTGAAAGGCATTTGGAGATAAACATTATGATCAGTACTTCATTAGGGCTGCAGGTTATGGAGACAGAAATATAAAGTGGAATTACTGCCATATAAGGGCCTGTGTGCTCACAGAAGCATCTTCTGATGTTGGAGGAAGATTGATGGTCTGTACCAGTGGGCCAGGGCTGGTCATAGCCTGTAAAGCCTTAAAGTGTGCGTGCAAGCAGAGAACAGTAAGAAAAAATTGTAAATTCAGTTGTCAGAACAGTGTTAGACTTTTACAATAAAAGTAAAACTTTAAGTATAATGTGTTTTGTGTTTGCATGAAAAGATACATAGATTGTGTTCAGAAATGTGCTACCAGTAAAACAATTACACAAGTTATACTGTACTGCTGGAAATAGATTCACTACTGTATACTGTACTGTATGCCACAGGTTTGACTCTTATAGTAGAGCGACAACTACATGTTAATGTTAATATGCCAATACTTGGGTTTAAGTCAGCAAAAGCCTCTTTCTTTATTTTTGAGGGAAATGTAAAGATTTTGAATATAAGGTTTATAGATAGGTAAGAGAGAAAGAAAGAGTACAGTCTTGATTAAAAGATCTACAATGTTTGAGGGGAGTCTGTATGTTGAAGAGTTGAGACAGAATGTTCTGAATCAGTATTACAAAGCAAGCATAGTAAGAAAAGCATTTTAATGTAATAAGTAAAATTTTAAACATGGAAGTTTTAAATAGAAAAATTTTTTTGGAGTGTGTTTGCATGTACACACACACACACACACACACACACACAATCTGCAGGACAAAAGAACCTCATGATTTACTCTGAAACATAGTGACTGATTTGGATGTAAGTGCAGATGTGTGACTCTGTGTAGGAGGTACAATGAAATTTCACTGTCTAGTTTGTAGGCGAGCATCATGGACATGGACAGTGAGCCGAACAATAAGGTTTCTACTGGAGAAATTATTCTCTGAGACCTAGGCATAAATGCTCCCACTTCTTCATTGTGGTCTAACAATGATTTGATTTACTATGTATAGGAAAATGTCAAGTAGATTACCTCAAATGAGAGAAACAGGAGGTCAGAAGCATTACAGCACTGTTTTGTGGTAACAGAAAGGCAGTTTCTTATAAATGTTTACAGTGAATGTTTTTCTCTTGGCTCTCCTCTGAAGGCAAGGAAACAACCGTGAGGACCAGAGTTTGACGTCTTACTTCATACTGGAAACACTTCATACTGGAAACACTAATGTGATCTTTTGTAATAATATGTTTGATAATAATAATTATCAATATAAATATATTTGATAGAGATTTTGTGGGGGGTGCAATTCGTGACAGGGGGCATTTTAGTGCATAACACCAACTTTACGG
>JAOTQY010000050.1:18940235-18952497 GCA_026413445.1 Dolichallabes microphthalmus
GTTTCCTGGGATAGGCTCCAGGCCCCCGCGACCCTGAATATAAGGATAAAGCGGTACAGAAAATGAATGAATGAATGTAATGGAATTGTTGAGGTGTTTAAAACATTTGATTTATTTTGACAAAGTATTTGTATTTGGTTACATACTGAAGTAAAGAGTTAGTTATCTTCTCCAAGCACCTGAAACATTGTTTGAGCAGCAGTTTAATGTTACCTTTATATATATCTGTGCCATCATTCACACTGGATATACATTAAATCTGCAATTGCATCATTCAAAGCAAGTTAGTGGTTAGCTTGGGCTCATGCTTACAGAGATCCCCTATATTAGAAAGACTTGGATGTATTTATTTATTTAGAATGATATTCTTATAACTCTGTAAATATATCAGTTATTAAATGGAAGTATATGACTGGGTGAGTGAGCTGTATCTGTAAAGCCTCCATCCTTATTGGATTGGTTTTTATTTTTCCAAGTTAGTGTTTTTAGGTAGTTTTTTTTCCAACCAAGGTATAATAATAATAAAAAAAAAACATTACATCATTACTCAAACACCAGCAGACATTTACTATAACAATCATAATACTTTTAGATAAACTGAAGTCAAAATTTTAAACAAAACATTATAGATGTCATTTTTAGTTTGAGAAAAAGCCATATGCCTTTACAAGGCCTAGAAGGCCCTAAGGGTTCTTCTCTGGAAATAACAGCTGAAAAAACATTTTTATGTCCGTGTACAGACTTGAAGCACACATTCACATTAACACCGGACATGTGTGTTTTTGGCTAATCACACTCCTTTAAGAATCCAGATGGGGAAGGTTTTCCACATCTTTGCCCCTCTTATGCGCGTATGTCATATTAGTATGAGAAGTGCGGAAGTAATCTAAAATACTAGATATTTTGTCTGAGTTTTTATATATATATATACTGTATATATACTGTATATATCATATGTTTGAATCATGCAAGTTTTATTAGCACCATTCTTCTGTATCATTGCTTGAGCTATATACTGCACACTATCCGGCCAGGGGAAAAAAAATCACCACCTGTATTTAACTAAGCAAATAGTAAAGAGCCTTCTTCTAGATAATTACTGCAGTGATTAAAATGTTTCAGCTGGCAACAGGTTATTTAGCCCTAACTGATGCAGTGAGTAGTGTCACATTTCTTAAATAATCATGTCAGAAGGGCCAAATTACTGTCCTGCATCAAGCAAAGTAAACAACTAAGGGTACAGGACTGTCCAACACATCATTTAAATCTGGAGGGATAGTGCTGAACCATCATATTCAAGGAAGAAATGTGGGTCTGGGGTTGCTTCAGTTGGTCAGGTCTAGGTTCAGCAAAGTTATGTGTCCAAATATGAGGTCAGCTGACGACTTAAATATACTGAATGACCAGGATTTTCCACCAATGGATTTTTTTCTTCCCTGATGGCATGGGCATATTCCAGGATTTATTGGGTTCAGGGTTCAGGGAGCATGAGACATCATTTTCACACGTGGATTGTCTACCACAGAGTTCAGTCCTTTGGTAAATGCTAAAGAAGACTTTATGCAGACTCTTCCATCATAAATACAAGATTTTGGATAGAAATTAATGTGACTTTGAAGGGAAATGAATGTTGTGACATTGCATAAGCTTATTAAAACAATACCAGTGACATAATCTAAGGAAAGGCAGTACAGAGAAATATTAGTGTGTAACTTTTTTTTTTGGACCAGGCAGTGAAGTTTCATTGATATAGTTTTCATAGAGCGCTCTCTGTACTGTAAGAGAAAGATTGTGCTAGGAATGTGATTATCCTAAGTGTCTAGGGTGTTAAAAGCCCAATACTGTCCGACACAAATCTGCGATTCGTCTCAGGTTGTCAACTCAGCACTAAACAGCACTAAAGCAAGAGTCTAATCCTCCAATGTTTCATAATGTTTTATGGCTCATTGAGTATATACTATACAGTATGTTATTTGCACATTTGAGAGTCAAAAGCTGCAGCATTTAAATTCATTTTAATCGTAACCAAACCATATTATTTGGATTTTTTCTACAGTAGAACCAAAATCCGGTGGTGTAGTGGTTAGCACTGTCTCCTTGCACCTCTGGGTCCGATTCCCAGCCAGGCTCGATTCCTGTCTCTGTGTGCATGGAGTTTGGGTGGGTTTCCTCCGGGTACTCCGGTTTCCTCCCACAGTCTAAAGATATGCAGGTTAGACTAATTGGCGTTCCCAGATTGCCAAATAATATGTGATTGTGTATATGTGTGTGTGCCCTGCGATGGATTGGCACCCTGTCCAGGGTGTACTCCTTGCCTCATGCCCTAAGTCAGGTAGGCTCCAGGTCCCCGCGACCCTGAATGAGTGAGAGTGAGTGAGAACCACAATCATAGTCAATAGTATGGGTCAGATTGCTGGCAGTCATGGTCACGATATGAGAAGATCCCAAATGTAGAAGAGAACATGGGTATCAGCAGAGTAAATAAGTTTATTTAAACATAGCAACCATTACAAAAGACATTGAAGCTAGAAACACAAACATACCGGAATGCCATAGTAACAACACTTAAACATGTTTAGATATGGATCAGAGACAGTGATCAACATGCGAGAGAGTCTAGTTCAAAAACAGACAATGAAGCAAACACAGAGACAGTGATTGGGTCAGGTGTGACAAGTTCTCCTTTTTATACTGGCACACTGCTGTTTCTGGGGTTGGTACTGCTCCAGCGAACCAGCTCACCCATTTAGGACCAGTGCCATATTTCCACTGTTATAAGAGCTAAGCACCACTAATAATCATGGAGAATTTTACAAGTGGATCTTATAACTTTGAGAACATATTTTACCACCCACATTCAAATGCATGTTTTTACACTGTACAGCCGTTAAAATATTCACAAGATTAAATACTGTATACATGTAGATGTGTTTTATTGCTTTAATCGATTTTTTGTTATATTTTGTTAAGTCTTACTTTAAGTGTCTGTCTTAGATACAGTAGCTTCATTTAACTTCGAACCAAAATTATTTTGACGGTACAACTGATTCTGTCCCTTACAATGTAAATTCAAATTAATATTTTATTTGTCATATACACAGCAATGCACAGTATGATATGCAGTGAAATGCTTATATGACTGCAAAAATGAAGGAAGGGGTTGCTTTGAGAGTACAATTAATAATAATAATTAAAAAAAAGACATATAAATAAGAATTTTAAATAAAAAAAAACTAAACAAATATAAAGAACTTCAAGCTGAAATGTTTACAACATGTAGAAAGTGTGCTAAGTAAAATAGAAATAAAAAAAAGTGTATGAGGTGTTAAGTGTATAAATTATACAGGATGAACTAAATTAGAGCTGAGTGCAGCTAGTCCTCATTTATGTGGAAAATGTGCAATGTGTAAACACAAGCAATGTGCAAACATGTAATTTAAAGGTGGGAATCCTGGAAGTTTAAAAAAAAAAAGGCACTGGAAGAGAGAGGGAAGGATTTGGGACCCTGGATGAAGAGTTAAAACCTCAAGGCATTCTGTCTTAAAATCAAAAACTGAATATGTTGGAGTTCCATTAAAAAAGAAAACAGAGAACCATCTATTTGCATGGATACTGTACATCAAATCAAAATCAAATCCAGAAAGAACATCCAACCCAAAATCCACTGTAGCAATTTTAACAAGTCGGAGAAGAAGTTGGTCCTCCTGTCTGTCTATAAACAGAAGATTCCTAGAATACCACTTTATCTACTCAAGGATAGTTTCTTTCCCAATGACAGTTCCACATTTACTGTCCATACCACTCAGCAGGTCTGTACTTGATAGCCATCTAGATTGCCCACTCTAAGTGAGATAATAACATCAAACTGGTGCAAACAGACTTGTGTCAGAGGCTAAGAACATACAGGGTTGAAGCAATTCAGGGAAGGTACAGTATATGTGGGTAAACAGCTGGATAATCCACCAGGAACTGGAGAATCCAACCAAAGCTGTAGAGGCCTGTAAAAATATTAAGTGAGCAAGATGGGAAGCACATAGGAAACATGAGGAAACTAAAAAATAAAAAATAATTTTAAAAACCAGCCACAGAAGAAACAAATAATGCATGTTTAAGATCTCTGCTGAAGTGGTTAGGACAAAGGAGGGCAGCAAGCCAGTTAAAAACATAAACCCTCTGGAGAGGTTACGTTCTTAAATCATATACAAATATATTGCATAGGGCTTCAATAACTTGACTCTTGCTATTATTTATGCAAGAGTCTCTGCCGAAGATATAAATAAATATATAGTTTTCCTTTGTCTAATATACATTATCCAAATGGAGTAAAGTGCGTGAACAGATGAGGAAGGAATTACGTTTCTGGAAGTGGTCCTGGTGCACTAGGATGTACACAATTTCTTCAAGAGTGATCAACTCCATGGAAGACTAAAGAACGCAAAAACATGGATCTGAATAAGAGCTGTGTATCTTTGTAGCTTGAAGGTATATGGAAAACACACAAATGTCTGTTGATGATTAGGCAACATTTGGTTCCTTTATATGCTCCAGTACCCTGACCAGGATAAACTGGTTAACGAATGACAGAATGGTCTCCAGCATTTCCTCAACATGTGTGTCATACAGGGACACGGGAAGCTGAATGGAAGACGTTTGCACACAGACATCGATCTGCTCCAAAACAAATCTTAATATCTCTGGGGTTGATCAATCACTTTTCAGGAGTTTTGCAGAAATAATAATTAGATACAATGCTGATACACTTCATCTGAAACATAGACATAATTTTTCCGGGTGAAATTTGGTGCCACATGGTGCTAAATAAGAATTTATGAATTTTTATATCAGAGGTATTAAAACTTATTATACCTTATAAACTTATCTCAACCTCTCAGATTTTTATGAGCCTGCCTTTCTATCATTTGGAGTAGGTTATTGAGTTTTGCCATGCATGTAGACACAGGCCTGCAGTACTGTATATTCCCGTTGGTCAGTTCCTGAAAGTTGGTCTGGCAAGAAAGCTTTCCTCTCATCTCGCCAATGGATCCCAGAGGCTTTCTGCCTCACTCCAGAGAGGGAAGCAGAGGTTTCTGTTTAAAATGAAGTGATGGAAAAACAAACCACGCCTTCGATAACTGGCCAAACCTTTAGTTTTGACAATAAGCCCCAGTGATGAAGAGGTTAAAGAGATCATTAAATTCTTTTGAAACATGTGATTTTGACAGACACACATATTCATTTCAAGTGGATTTCCCAGGCATTTAAACCCTCATATACTGTTGAATTGAATAGGCGTGGACTTACAAATAGCTGTCAACTTCAGTTATAGTTGAAATGTGTTGCACAAATATTGTCGATACATTACCTAAAACCCAGATCAGTGAAGTTTTGTTGTAATAATTTTTTTTAAATAATATCTTTGAGAAATATTTCTTATGTAAATGTATTTTAAAGTCTAATGTTCAATAAGTATTCAAAAGAGACATCATCATAAAGGTATTAAAACTGCAAACCCAAATATTCACAAGATTAAATATACATGTAGATGTGTTTTATTGCATTAATCAGTTGTTATATTTTAAGTCTTACTTTAATTGTGTGTCTTATATAGCTTCATTGAACTTTTAACGAGCCAAACATTATTTGGATGGTACAACTGATTCTGTCCCTTACAATGTAAATTCAAATTCATATTTTATTTGTCACAATGCAGAGTATGATATGCTTATATGACATAAAATTAGGGAAGGGGTTCCTTTGAGAGTACATTTATTTTTAATTTATTTTTGAAAAGGGCATTTAAATAGAGAAATAAGAATATAAAATTAAAAACAAACAAACAAATATAAAGAACTTTAACCGGAAATGTTTAAAGTAAAATAGAAATAAAAAAAAGTGTATGAGGTGTTACTGGCCTGTTATGTAAAATTTTTATTTATTTTTATTATTATTCTATATATCAACATATAATATAGTATTGTATCAGTCTTTTCCTTATTTAATCTGAATATTGGAAAATCTTGCTGTTTAATAAACCATATGTAAGTCATGACATATTTTACAGTAGATTCCCTTAAGATTTGTGAAGGAAAATGAACCAGGCCAACCCGGCTGGGAAGACTGGTAATGGATTGCTCAGATGCATTTTTTTTTTTTAAACTGGTGTCTGCGGTCTGAAAGAGCACTGTCTGTCAGTGAAATATTATAAAGCTGACATTAGGACTAGGTACAGTATGGTATGGTATTTGAGGCAAAAACCTTTCACATCCTTGTTGAATCTAATCAACTTACCGTTCCTCTCTCTAAATGACCCTTCCTGAAAAATTCTAATCTCAGCATGAATGTCCAACAGCGCCTTCATTCTTTTGAAAATGTATTTTATTACCTCATTTATTGTATACTCTTGTTTCTTTGAAGTTTTTTTTTTTGTCATGAGAATGGTAGGGCTTGGCAAGATCCGATCCACTCGAAAGCTTTTTTTGTTTATATCTTCCTTAGTTTAAGGTCAGAAAAAATGGTCAGAAATTAAAACACTAGTTCACACCTTGCAATGTACAAAATTAATATATTTTTAAATGGCGGCATGGTGGTGTAGCGGTTATAACTATTGCCTTGCACCTCCAGGGTTCAGGTTCGAGTCCCGTCTGTGTGTGCATGTTCTCCCCGTGCTCGGTGGGTTTCTTCTGGGTACCCAGGTTTCCTTCCACAGTCCAAAGACATGCAGATCATGTTAATTGGCATTCCCAAATCGCCCGTAGTGTATGAATGAATGTGTGTGTGAGTGTATGTGTGTGCCCTGAGATGGATTGGCACTCAGTCCAGGATGTACCCCGCCTCGTGCCCTAAGTCTCCTGGTATAGACTCCAGGCCCCCTGTGATCCTGAATACAGAATAAAGCGGTATAGAAGATGAGTGAGTGAATTTATCAGTGTATTATTTTCCATCATGGCTTTAAGTCACATGATTCATCACACTGCATGCTGCACAAGTACAGGCATGGGATTTATTTTAAATTAACTACCTTATTTACAAAATGCATACACATTTTTACAAGCCGTAATAATAACTTTGTCATTAAAGTCCTCATTATACTTAACGCAGAAACCACAATAGGTTATATGAAGATGAAACCACCTTCGTTGGCTTATAAGCTTGCATACTCTCTGCATACTGTGGCACACAAGTGCTCCAGTACAGCAGGTGGTGCTGTTTCATTATACATAACCGCCGGAAGTAGTCGCATCTCGAAGTCATTTTTACAATGAATCTTGGGTACGCCTGATTTGCAATGAGAAATCACAGGCATGGCTAGCATAAGAAGCCTCTGCAGGACCATCCAGTCGAACAGTATCACTGCATGACTGTTTCATCATGAAATTATAAGCATTTTAGGGAAACATGCACTTTATGCAATGCGACCAGGCAAACAAACAACAAGAAAAGAGTGGCATGTTATAAAAAATATATACCGACCATGCAGACTGATCTACAATCCGATGAGCCTTGTATTTCTTTAACAAAAGTGTAGAACAGCAATTTTTTAAAGATCTATATACCATCTCATACAGTAATTAATAGGCAAATATGACATCATAGGTCACTTGATGCCCCTTGTCCCAGGCGTAGAGCATGCGGTCCTTTGGATTATAGTCAATTTGTGTGGTGTAAGTGTAGTTGTTCATGAAGGGCAGCCGTGGCACCATCTGAGTGTGTGTATGCGTGTCAAAAGCATAGCTAATGGTGGCGTTTATGCGTTCATAGCTGTCCACGGCATACAGGACACCGCAGATGACAAAGCTGTTCCCGTAGTTGTTTCTCCTCAGGCCCGTCCTCCATGTGTTCTCCTTCTGCAGATCAAAAGGACTGAGCTTGCTCAAGATGATCACTTCCTGGTGGAAACCTTCTTCATCTAGAGCCGGATAAACCAGCCACAGGCCACTCTCATCTACAGCAAAGTCCACATCTGAGTGTCCTCTAAAGCTCCAGGGTGCCTCCTCATCATCGTGCTCAAACATGGCATCGTGCAGTGTGGTCCAAGCCGCCACGTAACGCAGACGCAGGTCGTATTTGATGATGTCATGGGAAAACGCCCGGTTATAGTAGAAGGCACCGTTGTAGACCACATGACCTGTGCCGATGAAGTTGTAGGGGAGTTTGTAAGAGTTGCTGATACTTCCTGAGTAGAAAATATTATACAATAATATTAATGCCCAGAGTTTCATCGCTATGAAATAGGAGGAGATTTACAAAATACCAACCATTACCAGGGATTTTACACTGTCAAGATAATGCAGCAAAGTAAAGCAGGCTTATAAACTCAGACATAACTCTTCTCCACATTGTACAACTTTTAAATAAAAATACAAATACAATCTTTACAGTGGCTGGTAAAATAATCACCTTGCTTGAATGTCTCCATATCACGGAATTCCAGTAGGTTGCTTCCAAAGTAGTTGTTTGTGACATAAATAACATTGCCATTGCCTTTTGGGTCCTTCATCCACGCACCTTCATTTCGGCCAAAAGTATTTTTTGTCACAGGGTCAGCAATAGTAGCTAGCGTGTCCTTGCATACACCTACAAATTATAAAGACATAATAGTTTTCAGGAAAAAAAACAAATTTTCACAAACAAAAAACAAAAAACGGTCTCATGCAAAGGCACAGTATATAAGTATGATAAACAGTGTATATATATATATATATTTATTAACCAAACATGACTGAGCAATGTTGGTTAAAATGATTCAAACAATGAACACGAGCAAAGATACAAATGATAATGTCTTTTTATTGTTGTTTTCAGAGTTCTACATTTTTATAACATTCCCATATTCTGGTAGTGGTAAAGTACATTCTCTATGAAAGTAATGATAACTTGTGTTCTACATGACATCCCTACCCAAACATTCCATGACATCTGAAAACCCAAATACTGTACACAGTTTGAAGTCTGAAGCACAATTTTTTTTTTTTAATCTTCATTGACCTATGCTGGAGTCCTGGTTGGCATAGATCTGTGCCACTGTGATTTTAAGGGTTAAAGAATGCAAACATTTAATCCTGTTCATTTGTTCGGCAACATTTTCTTTTCAATTTAATTTTTTTCAGTACTGATAGTCTGTCTGATTTAAAAGGCTGTGATGTCGAACATTGTACATGACTATATTCTTAATCCATTTTAGACAATCCGGGTCACTTTTTTCTTCCTAGTGTTGCACAAATATGCTACTGTACCGTCTGTTAGAGTACAGGTCATAGTCTGGCGTGCTGTGCTCTTTATTACTGAAGAAATTACAGACCGCATCCATACCATGTCATCTGTTCATTATAACAACAATGTGTACAATATGCTTACATGACATTATATTGTGGGGTGTGTGAATTTTTCTGAGCACAAGAACAAGGTACCCCGATAACAGTATATAAACATGTGGCCATGTATTTATGTATGGGAAAGATGTGATATTCCTCCTTTACCTTTTGGCCTCATATCTAGTGTGCAAAACTAGAGAAGCAAATGACTAGAAATTCTGTAATTGATTACATTTGAGTTTTGTTTAACATATTCGTTTATGGGTCACTAACTGGTTTACTGATTTTGTTTGTGTTAAAATCATATTGTAATCATTTCATGATTTGTTCAGTGAAATCTAACCACATGCTAAAGATTATAATGATCTACAGAATTATCTGATTGCTGGTTTTATATGAAAATCACCACATTAACATGTCCAAATATGCACCATGATGTAAAACTTGACCTTACCAGAATTCTTGGGTGCGTCTGTAGCGACTACAGATTCTTCGTCCCAGCTGAGTCGAGATTTCACTATGTGTTTTTTTGCTACAGATGTAGAGTTGTTCTGTGGTTTTAGAGCTTTAGGAGGAGCAGAGACGGTGGTTGATGTGTTGGTGGTCACTAAATGTGTGGTGGTGGTGGTGGTGGTGGTGGTGGAGGGGGCTGTTGAGGAAAGCAGCGTAGCTGTGCTGCTTGTAATCATCCTTTCAGTTTCCCAAGACTCCTGTTTCGGCTGCTTTGTGAGATTCAGCACCTTTGTGGTGGTTTCTCCGTTCAGATCTGGTGCCGTGGTGGCTGTAGTTTGAGAGCCTGAGGACCGAGTGTCCTGTTGTTTGGGGATCTGGTCTTCTATTATTAAATCCACTGAGCCATCACCACTCAACACATCATCTGTTCCTGCGGAGGAGGATTCACAGTTACGAGACGAGGAGCTTAGTAAAACATCAAGATTTTCAATCATCCAGTGTTTGAAATTTCTGAAATCCAGGATGAAAATTCTAAACAATAGTTTTTTTTAATGTGCAACATTATTAAAAATGAGAAATACCATAATTTTATGATAGAGTAGACAATTGACCAGTAAACTTGCAAGGTTTAAAAAAAAGAAAAGAAAAAAAGGGGTAGTCTGCTTTTCGAAAAAGAAATCGTAATTACATTGTAATATAGAACACATTCCATTGGATAATGGAATTCTAACTAATACATTTTGCAATCTTTAGAACAACAACACAGAAAATCATGGTTAATAGCAAAAAAACTGGACTTTTTTTCCTTTTTCCTGTAACTCATTAGTCCAATGATAGAAATTTGGATGAAACTACAGTATATAATAAGCCATAAGTTGCAGACAATGACCAAACATACAGGGTGTCAAATACAGGTAGCAGAAATGAACTTCCTTTGCAGGGTTACCTTGTCAAATGAAGTGGTTGTATTTATTTGGGCAACTTATAAAAGCCCCTAGGTCAGCTCCAACTACATAAATATCAGGCATGGCCTACTGGACAGAGATCCTGGGGCAGACCTACCACCCGTTTTAGACATTGTATCTAAAGATTGACTTGGAAATGTCTGGCTCTCCCACAGAAAGAATCTGTGTCTAGGATAGAGAAGTTGGTTTGACCTTATCAGCCTACTATCAGCCTTATCAGCAGGCGCTGGACACTAGGTTGGAAAAGTTTTCAGGGTTCCGTTTTCCTTTAGCAGCAGTACACCAAGAGCAAGTCAGCATGTCAAATGAACCACAAGCCATATGGGGGAAACTCACCGTTCTGCTCTCCATCCTCGTCCTCTTCGGTATCAGCCTTGTAGAAGGTCATGCTTCTGATGTTCATCCCATTTGGTCCCATTTTTTTCTTTACTGATGTCTGCTCCTCAGTGTCTTCAACATGACTCCTCTTCAGGATCCTGCTGGAATCCTGGCTTCCTACAAACTTCTCTTCATACTTCTTCTGCAATTAAATTTTATTGGGTAAATTGTATACTGTACATTGACCCACAATTTGTCTCTGCATCTGTATAATACTACAAATATCCATTGCTGTATTTGGATTTAAACCTGAAGCTGGTGTGTCCTCGCATAGTCAAACCGCATAGGTGAGATAGGGGTATAACAGCATGAATAAAGAGGGGGAGCAGGTTATTGTGGGTGGGGCTTGTAGGCCGACTTTCACACAGACACACACACACACTAATGGATTGGGAATGACTGCTGTCTGTACATAAATTTTTCTGAATAACGGATTACATGTTTAAAAAAATAACTAAGTAACTGAGTACTTAAATGGGGGATCTAACGCGTTAGATTACTCATTACAGTACATCAAAAAAGTAATCCAAGTACACTGTAAAAAATGTATTGTAAATTTTACAGTAAAAAAAAACGGCAGCTGTGGTTGCAAGAATTCTACCGTAAAAAATACGGTACCAATGTTTTTGGTTGTACGGGATTGCACTCATTATATTGTATATTTTACAGATTTTAATTGGTTATTTTACGGTTTATAACTTATAAAAACAGTTTATTCCCATCAAATTCCAAGGTTAACATTGTAACAAATACGGATCATAACCACGTTTTTTACAGCTCAGAACTGTCTAATTGAAAGATTTATGTTGTAATAATAATGGTTTATTTCCATCTTTTTTACAGCTCAGAACTCACACACTCACCCATTATCTATACAACTTTATCCTGTATATGGGGGTGGGGTTCAGGGGAGTACCTGGACCCACCAAGCAACATACAAACTGCACATAGAGACAGGAATCGAGCCTGGCCGGGAATCGAACCCAGGCCCTGGTGGTGGAAGGCGACGGTGCTAACCACTACACTACCATGCTTGCTACACAATTGCTGTCATTGTTGGACTATTTTTTTTTTTAATCATGAATAACCACAGTGAATTCATTCAGCAATTCTGTGAAAGCATCATTTTATCACACTAGCTGGGAGCTAAAAGAG
>JAOTQY010000050.1:18980885-18992906 GCA_026413445.1 Dolichallabes microphthalmus
CACACTACGGGCAATTTTGGGAACGCCAATTAGCCCAACCTGCATGTCTTTGGACTGTGGGAGGAAACCGGAGTACCTGAGGCCAATGGTGACGTTTGTATTCATTCACATTTGTACGCCAGTCAATATTCACACACGCATTCACACACTACGGGCAATTTGGAAACGCCAATTAGTCTAATCTGCATGTCTTTGAACTGTCGGAAGAAATCAGGGAACCCGGAGGAAGCCGACCAAGCACAGGGAGAACATGCAAAACAGACCCAATGCGGGAATTGAACCGAGGACCTGGAGGTGCAAGGTGACAGTGCAAGGCGACAGTGACCACTGAGCCATATTAACAAGCACATGGTGTAAAATAAGCATGTCTTACCTGTGCTTAAGGATCTTCTACTACTGTAGTATTGTCTGGGTCGATTGTCAAGTGGTGCAACTGATGATGATGCCACATACAATCTTGGCCGGGAGTCTAAGAGTAACGGAGTGGGAGGGGTTGTCCGAGCATGTTATGCTGCACTGTGATGCAGATTGTGCAGCAGTTTGAAAAGATGCTTCACATGTCACAGATTAATTAATCCGTAATCCTTCACCTTTCCAGATTGGAAGCTAAATTATGGAGAAAATGATCAAATGGAGGCCAATTTTAATAATGGATGGATAGGTTACAATGTGAAATGCAGTTGCGACATAATACACTTCGGCTTTGGTGTGTAAGTGTTGGCATCTGATAGACAGCAAGAACCAATTATCAATTAAGAAAATAATGTACGATTAGCAGATGAGTGTTCATAGGGTTAATTTTGGTCAACCTCTCCCATTTAGCTCTGTCTGATGAAGCTGGCCGATTCTTCTTTAATGGCAACACTGTAATCGACAACCCACGCAACTTCCCCATAGCAGGAACAGTGTTTAAGTACCGGAGGCCAGTTACCCTGTTCTCAGATGGTTTTGAGTACATCATGGCCCAGGGTCCTACCCAGCAGGGCCTGAACGTCATGGTAGGTATATAGGTATGTACTGATCCTAATAGAACCACTACTTCTTTCTTTCTTTTTTAATTTCTTTGAAGATTTAGTCCCCCCCCCCCACTTGTAAGTGTCTCCTGGTAAGATATGACTTGAGTTGGGACACCATCACCAAAATTCCAGAAGTTACAAACGGTATTCACTAACCATCCTCTAAAAGTTCTGATGGGCCTCAATGGCATTGAATGGTTAATTTAACATGTATTGTTTCCCTAGTGCATGAATGTTATTATAGTATTCCAAATGAGCTTAGGCAATTATCATGATGTCTATTCAAATGTGTACACACCAAATGTTAGTTGTACATTATTACTTTTTAATTCTTTTTTTTAAACTTTGACTCATTTGACCCAGTGTAGTGCTGAAACCTTTTTTTTTTTTTTTGCCTTTGTATAAAGTATTATAACCTAAATGGAAAGATGCCATACATCACATATGAGTACACGGTGCCTCGCGTGTCCTCCACCCCAGCATCCTTCACCCAGGACCAGCACCCAATCGGCAGCATGATGGCCAACACCTCCTATCCGCAGCTCCCCATTACCGGGAATGAGGTGGAAGCTCGCAGAGAGAAGAGCGATGGTACATCCCTGGATCATAAGGGGACCATGGAGGCACGTGGAGATGTTCGGTGGGAGCACCAGGCTCCTTGTAACCTCAGTGAAAATCCTGAGGTGTTACGCCTTAGAGAGTCTGGAAAGCAGGATAGCTTCGGTGAGAACAAAATGAGTAATGCGTTTCTTTTGCTATTTAGCGACAGTGAAGTCTTGGATGACTGTGTAAATAATTGCTTGTAATACTTATTCCACTTTTCTGTCCATTATGTTGAATTAGTTAGGTATACAAAAACCTGTGGTGTTAAACTATGAACAGAATACCTTTGAACCTTTCCAGGGTCCAAACTTAAACTGATTGAAGGCGACTCGTCTATTGTGAACAATGAGACCCGGCCCATGGTGAAGAGTGTGAGGAACAAACTGTATAAGCTGCTGTCTTGTGCAGAGAGTACATCCATCCCTGACTGTTCCACACTGAAGCTGAACTCCAGCTCCCCCATGAAGAAGAACTTGGCTCTGCAGATTCATACAGCGAGCCAGAGAGAGCACAAGTTCAAGCCTGGGTTGAACAGCACCTCGCAGAACAGAGCTCAACTTCTCCAACTCCAGCAGGGGGCACCAGAGCACCTGCCACTCACTGACAGGTCAGCCAGAGGGATTGAGAAGGGGAAGGAGGGAAGGGTCAGGAAAGAAGGTGCAGTGCAGGTGGGGAGGTTCGGGATGGATGAGGTGAGGTTTGGTACAGAGTAAGACGGAGGGAGAGAGAAAACATCTAACCTCGGGGCCAGTCAGCCTTATACTTCATGTCTGTCTATATTATTTTGATTCCTCTCTCTCTCTCTCTGTAGTAATGAGTTTGAGGTGGTGTCTCTTGACCATGACGTCAGTCCGGCAGGAGTGTACAGATGGAAGGTATCTGCGTACGCACCCTGCAGTTCATCTTGTACCACAGGTGCAATTATGAACCAACACACAAACATGCACACCAAGCCACTGCTTCAACACCAAAGACCAGTTTTCTTGAACCAATGCCAAATGTAGATGCCATTTCTCACGTCAAGAAATTCTGCGATTAAGCAAATTTTTAAAAGCCCCAATGTTTCCTCATCTATAACCATTGCACTCATTGTACTTAACTTTTCTGTGTATATATTCATATGCGTATAATTTTATCATGCCATATATCTTTCTTCATTGCAGTCAGTGTACTGTATATGACCCCTTCTGTATATAACCCTTTGTGTGTGCATGTTACGTATGCATACAGTATACATATGCAAACTATTTATTATATTTCACAAAATCTTCTCACTGCATACATCAAAATCATTGCACTCTCTGTACATAACTCTTCCTCTGTTTACATGCAAATTCTTATCATAGTATACAATACCTTCCTATTGCACCCACTTTTGATTCATTATATTACCTTGCTCACTGTATAATGTTTACATATGCAAAATTCATTATCATAGTATATTATACCTTCCTTACTGCACCACCTATAATCATTTGCTCAATTTCACCCATTGTAATTCATCTACCTCACTATATTCTATTTATATATGCAAATTAGTCTGCATTGGAAAATGCACTTCTGGTTGGATGCTAACTGTATAACATGTGCAGAGACAATAAAGTTGAATCTAATCCGATCTAAAGTAGGTCCCCCTTTTGCCACCAAAACAGTAATGACCTGTGTGTTCTGACCCCTTTCTAATGGAATGAGCATTAACCTTTTTCTCAGTTTGAGCTACACTAGCTCTTCTATTCCAATCAGACTAACATTCCACAAGAGCTATAGTATTGGAGTTACTCTGACCCAGTTGTCTAGCCATCACAATTTGGTGCTTCTCACAGTACAGTAGCTACATTTTCAATACCTTGTCACAATGCCAGCTGGAATTGGGTGGGATATATCAAGGCAGCAAGTGAAGCTTTTTTCCTGAAGTTGATGTGTTGGAAGCAGAAAAAATGGGCAAGCACAAGGATTTGTGTGACTTTGACAAAGGCCAAATTGTGATGGGTAGACGAATGGGTCAGAGCAACTCCAACACTGCAGATCTTGTGGAATATTTCTGGTCTACGAAAATGGATCCAATGACAGAAAACCGGTAAACTGGCGCCAGGGTGGCCAAGGTTCACTGATTCACATGGGGAGCGAATCCAATAGAAGCGCTAGTGTAGATCAAATTGATGAAAATATTAATTCTGGTTGAGATGGAAAGGTGTCAGAACGCGGGGACCCACGCAATATTAGGCAGGTGATCATAATGTTATATCTAATTGGTGTATTCTTTAACTACCTAGCTCAGGATGCAGGTATTATAGCTATAAGTTGCACAAAGTGGTATCTCTAATATCAAATGGTAAACATTGGATAAATACCCTTCCCTTTTCTAGATAGGAAAAAAATTTATAGAATGATTTTTACATTTGTCCTACCTTGTCTCTTTCTGTTTCTCTCTCTCTCTCTTTTTGTAGGTATCACCACAGCATATGCTTTGTGTGTAAGATACGATGGTTCGGAAGTTGATGAGAGTTACTGTGGTGCTTTGACTCGACCTGAGCCCACATACGAGTTCTGCACAGGCCGAGAGTGTCTGCCCAGGTCAGGAAACTCATGAAATGAAATGTGCAACTACAGTCCTCCTTTCAAATTTTTGCTTGCACACATGTATGTACTGTACATTTTAAGGAGGACGGTCATTGCGCATGCACACATTCACAATCGATCACATACTGTAGGGTCCAGGAGATCACAACTACGGCAGCATGGTGTGTATGTTTGTCTCTTTATGTGTTCGTGGGTTTCTGTGTGTCAGGTGGGAGACGAGCCGCTGGAGCGAGTGCTCACGGACATGCGGTGAGGGCTTTCAGTTTCGGACCGTGCGCTGCTGGAAGATGATGGCACCAGGTTTCGACAGCTCTGTGTATGATGATCTGTGCCATGGCGCTGAGCTGCACAAGCCCATGGTACACAAATCCTGCAGGACCAAATCCTGCGGCCCTCAGTGGGAGGTGTCGGACTGGTCTGAGGTCAGTATGTACAGTACAAGGTGCTCATTTGTCACTTATTTGTTGTGATTTGCCGTTCTATGCTGAATCTGCATCGAGTCAGAGAATCTGGATTTCTTTAGTATTTTTGATTTTCAGCACAAATTTTGCGTGACTTTTAAACACTCCAGGTAACCGGCATTGGACTTTGAATAAATCAATAAATAGATCCATGTGTTCAGGGCTGAATGGAACGAGAATATGGCCTTTAGTTTGGTTGTGTGTGTGTATGTGCAAAGTGCTCAGCACGGTGTGGGCGCCGTGATGTGAGGAGCAGGGAGGTGCGCTGTTCCATGGATACTCGCATGTGTAACGAGTCCACACGTCCCCCCAATCAAAGGGAGTGTGACGGACCTCCATGTGACCGCAGGTGGACTGTCTCGGACTGGGGACCGGTGAGTGTCTACATGAGGCATGACGCTTTGCACCAGCTTTTACTGAAGAGATAAGCATCGCTTTGCGTTATTAAAAAAAAATAGTATTCTACATTATTTGCAAATGAACTTTTGACAGAAGAACAGACATATGAATCTAGAGTAAAGCCTAAAATGATCATGGCAGTCACTCCATTCTTTGGGATGCAACTCCTAGTCAATTATACATGGAGGAGGAAAGTGATTACGAGTATAAGATGGTTGCATCTATTGTTTTTAGCTCTGAAACAACATGAGTAGTTCTGAGATATTTAACAGCCCAGTAGTGTTTGCTCACTAACATTTTTTCTAATCCGTAATCCCTTCTCTGGCTCCGTATGGTCGCGTTTGATCTCTCTGTCTAAGTGCTCAGGGCCATGTGGAGAAGGCCGCATGATGCGTTACGTGGTGTGTAAGAGCGGGAATGGAAAGGTCATCTCTGATGGTCACTGTGATCGGGAGCTGAAGCCCCTCACCGTGCAGCCGTGTGGAGCCCCAAACTGCCTCGCACACTGGGTAGAGCAGGAGTGGGAACGGGTAAATGAATATCAGTGGTTATACAATATTCGGGATATAATTTCCATCTCATCATGTGATTCCACATCATGTGATGCAGACAAATTATTCTGATGCTATATAGCTACAGCTACATATTGTGATTTTAAAGAAACTTTGGATATTGATTGATTTGGTGGAGTTACACATTGGTATGGTGTAGTAGAATAGATGTACAATAGATTCTTCATTAATTTCCATAATTTAGATTTTTTTTTTCCTGGTTTATCACAGGAAAGCAAATTTCACATCACCTATGTAAAAAATCTGGCAAAACTTGTAAAACTGGAGTCCTGAAGATATTTTTTGTATTCCGATATCATACAAAAAACATCTGATAGAATGATCTTAGACTTTAATTTTATAACAAGGATTAACAATCATACTGCACCACCCTCAATGTCTTTGGAATCTTATGCTCATTAAAAGTGGAGATTGAAAGTTTATAAAAGTTAAACAAATAAGACAAAAATATTATACCTGAACATTTATTTATTGAGGAAAATTATCCATTTGCATTTTACATTCATGGCGTTTTCAGATGCTCTTATTTAGGGCAACTTTTGCACCTTACTATACATCTTTGCTCACCCTGGGGGTGCTGGGGTTTGGACCCCTGACCCTCTAATTTTAGTTTTCCAACATTTTAACCACTAAGCTACAACTGCTCCTGCTGTAGTCCAATAACGTGTCTTTGTGTGGCAAAATTATGTCAACCTCCAGAATTACCAGTTAATTTGAAGGTGAAATCAAAAGTTTTCAAACGATGGGATTGAGAATGAGGTGTGAGTGCTGAACCTGTTTTCTTTAAACAGGAATCTAACAGTTCATCTTCACAACACATTTGTGGACATATATCATGACTTGAATGGTGGCATGTTGGCTTAGTGGTTAGTACTGCTGCTTTGCACCTCCAGGGTTGGGGTTCAATTATCACCTCAGGTCTGTGTGCATGGAGTTTGAATGTTCTCCCCATGCTTGGTGGGCTTACTACTACAGTTTCCTGCCACATTCCACAGACTTGCGTGTAAATGACAATCAGGTGTTGAGCTGGCAACCCAACTCTTTAAGTAACGATGCAAATACACCCAGGCTTGGGAGTATCTGTTCCCTGAATTGAAGGATGTTTCTGACAATATCACAAAGGGTTGTTTTGATGCTTATTAGGCTGGAAAAGGTTACACCTATAAAGAGTTTTGACTCTGCCAATCTACGTAGATATTCAAGGATAAAAGAAGAAATTCAAGACTATTGTTACCCTTCCCAGTGGGAAACTAACAATGATCACTCCAGAAGAGTATAGGTAACAAAGGAAGCATCAAAGGAACCCAGGGTAACTTCTACACATCTACACAATGGCTAATTTTAATGTTTGAGTCCACCGTCAGGAGAACCCTAACCTAAATGGTGTGCATGGCAGAGTTACAAGGAGAAAGCCATTGCTCTCTAAAAACACATGTCTACAGTTCGCTAAAGATCATGTGGACAACCCAGACGGAAAAAGATTTTGTCGGCGGATGAGGCTGAGATAGAACATCCTGGAATAAATAATACAGTACGTGTTATTTTTTGAGAAAGGAAAATACGGCATTCCAGCGTAAGAACCATAACTCATCTGTGAAACATGGTGGTGGAAGTATCAGTGAACTGAATCACAAAAGATCAGCAACTTTAACCACACAAGTTGTTCTATCAAAAAATGGTAAAATAAGAATACATTTAGGGATTTGGAATGGAGGGTCAAATGTCCGACCTTAATGCTCTTGGAATGTAGTGTTTAAATGGGCTAAAATTCCTCCAAGCCAGTGTGCAGGACCGATCAGCAGTCTTAAACCCTTCACTTGCAGTCATTTTTGCATAAGTGTGTCAAACCCGATACTGGCAGGAAAAGTTCACATACTTATGCCACACACAGATTTTTAAGGCCCTGAAAGTGCAATAGTGTACTAAGATAATCAAAGCGCGACAGTGTGTTAGTTCTGCCAGTAAATGTGTTTGTGTGTGTGAGAGGCATTTGGTTTCTAGCATCTCTTTTTAAATGTGTTGCAGTGTAATGCGACATGTGGGCGTGGGGTAAAGAGCAGGCAGGTGGTGTGTGCCGGGCTTGAAGCTGGAGTGTTTAAGGAGTTTCTTGATCATGCATGTGCTCACTCGCCCAAACCCGAGGAGAGAGCACCATGCTTCGAGAGGCCTTGCTCCAAATGGTTCACCACCTCCTGGTCTCAGGTACACTCAAGCGCTCTTCAACACGGATGATATTAGGCTTTTGTTTGACAATTCTCAAATTCAATCTATCTGTTAAAGATCTAATAAAGGATGAACATATTCTGTATTCTCTGATTTACTTAAACCTCACAAATACATGCATGGAGGTTTGAAGTGCTTACATAAAAATGCCAATGGATGTGATTGAGCGTGTGCAAGGTGATGGATTGGTGTCTCATCCAGGGTGAATTCTTATTCAGTGTTCTTTATCCACAATGGCACTTACCAGGATAAAGCAGTTACTGAAGATAAATAAATGGTTTAATGTTCATCTCTTGTTTAACTGCCAAAAGAGTTCAGCTAATCAACTTATGTACAGTATTTAAACATGATCTTTAAATACTATTTTTAGCTTTCTGCGTAGTTATAATACCGAGTTTAAATAAAATATGCATGCATGCCATGCTCACATGACGATTAAAGCCTCTGATTGACAACTTTTTGGATGGTTTGTGCTCATTATAGTGTTGCATTAGAGTGATCCTGACATTATTGTCAGATTAAGAAATGGCAATATTATTCTGGCATTATTTTAGAACCACTGATTAATCCCATGAAAGGAGGGTCACAACATTGTCATTACATTATTACCAGGTACATGACCAGACACACCTTCCGACCTCAAAAAATTGTCTCCAGACCTACAGGGGAGCGAGTCGTGGGTCGAGGACTTAAAGTGGCCGAGGATGGTGACACAAATATACATTTAAATTTTATATCAGAAATGTATATTCCCACTTTTCCCAGGGTAGCCTCGGAATCCACCATGAGTCTGCCCAGGATACAGCACTTACTGGAACTAAATGAATGAAAGAAGTGTAATCGTATAAGCAGTATTTAACATGCTTTTATAAATGTATATGGAACAAAGACTAGGTGTTACCCAATGAACAACAAGAGCTAAAACTTGAGCCCTATTGTAGCAGGATTAGTTCTACATAGTCTACTGGAATATTTCCACCCTTCATAGGTACTCTGCCAATCCAGACACAAGTTTAAGCACGCTACAGTATATGTTATTCTCTCCAACCATGAGAAAATTATACCTAAAGTAACATGCTATTGCAGCAAATGGATGAGTATGTGTGTGTGTGTGTGTGTTGCAGTGCAGTAAGACATGTGGGAGTGGTGTAAGAGTGAGGGAAGTGAGGTGTTACCAGGGAGAGGAGATCGGCCACAGCTGCGACTCCACACTGAAACCTCAGGCCAGACAGAGCTGCGAGGTACAGGCTTGTCCTACTGAGGCACCAGGTAACATGCAACCGATAACAATACACACAACCCACCATGTATGGCAGCTCACACAAAACATAACACTGACTGAATAAAACCAGAAAACACCTTTGAGCAGCATCAGGTTCTCCTGATATGAGTCAGAGTATATCAGAGTCAGAGTGTATGCACGTTTGATTTTTTTAGAGACGACTCCGGACACCGTTGCAATAGTCACCAACCCGAACAGGGAATGCATACTGTCAATAGAGAAAGGGGAAATATAATAGTACTAGTTAAATATTAAAAATAAAACTGGTGAATATTAAATATTAATAAATTGTTCTAAAGTGTGACTGACTGTGCATGCATGAAAGTAAAAAAACAACAACAACAAAAAAACAGAGATTCTAAAATTATTTCATTCAAATTCTTTGAGGTGTAAAGTTTTTTTTTTTTTTTTTTTTAGTCGAATGATTTGGGCAAAAAGCTTTTGAAATGAAGGGAAATTGCTTAGAAGAGCTTAATGGATGATAAAACTCAGAACATGAGGATGAAACACATCTTATCCTAAAAAATGAATAATAAAGCCCAAACAGTGTGTCCCTAGAGCAGTGTTTTTCAACCTTTTTTGAGCCAAGGTACATTTTTAATTGAAGAAAAATCACACGGCACACCAACAATCGAAACTGTAAAAAAAATGAAACTCTGTAGCCTATATTAACAATATACAGCCATTCTTAACGAAGTGTCCTGACCAGGAACCAAATAAACACAAAGAAAAAGTATTTTATGAACTTTCATATTTCTTCTGTCAAATAAAAAGTGCAATTAACAATATACAGCCATTCTTATCAAAGTGTCTTGAATAGGAATAAAATAAACACAATGAAAACAGTCTTTTTTGATCTTTCATATTCCTATGACCATATTTCTATATTTTATCTTTCATATTTCTATATTTTAGACAATTTAGGTGAAATTGAATAATTTCCCACGGCACACTAGTGTACCGTGGCACAGTGGTTGAAAAACACTGCCCTAGACTATATACAGGATATACTGCACTTTAGGCACATGCTGTATTTATTTATTCATGCTCATCATATTAAAATATGGTTACTTCCCCCCCCCCCCATCTCTCATCTAGCGGAGGATGTTTGTGAGGACAAAGCGACAGCAAACTGTGCCTTGGTGTTGAAAGTAAAGCTCTGCACACACTGGTACTACAGGAAGGCCTGCTGTCTGTCCTGCAAGACCAAAGGTCACTAAAGAGCTGCTGAACCCAAACTGGGCCATTCCACTCAATGTGAAGAACCCCAACTGTACACACCTATTCACATGCACTGTATCTCTATGACCCTAAACTGTTACCCCAAATTTCTAGACCTCCCCCCCAAAAAATCACACCAGCTGGATGTAATCTGTTTCCTGTAGCTATTGTATGGCAATGTGATAACTTGTGATCAACAAACTACACTAATTATGCCTAAAACCCTAATTTATAACTAGTTATTAAAATGCAACCTAACATGTTATACCCAGAAACTACACATGGGGTATTTGGTATACTGATCTAGGAATTATTGCCCATCGTGTGTATATATTCAAATTCGGAAAATCTTCAACTATCTACCCCTAAAAACGTTTCTTTTCACCCAAAATATATCCCTACAGTATGTTACACCTGAACTTTTACACTGTAAACCTCACAATGCAACATAACCTTGTTTTTGTTTTTTTTAAACTACAGTACATACACAACCCCTTAAACTGCCTCACACATGATGCTCATAAAAATTCCAGAACAACATAATAAAGAGTAGACATTCATTTTTCATTCTCTTGGTGCAAGCACTCGTACCACAAAGGTGAGTTAATTATAGTGATCCATTCCAGTCTGAATGTAAGGTTTTATATTTCATTAAGGTGATCTGGATCGCTCGTGGCCAACACCCGAGTTCCTTATGTTCAACTAATGCGTACACTCAAACTGCATATTAACTGATATCATTATACTACCCACTGATCTGATCCGTTGCCTATTAATTACACACAGTTTGTTCTGCTTAAACTACTCAATGTTTTACTTAAACTTCTTGGGAAACTTTTACTTTTACACTTAAAGCAAACTTTCCTCCCCAGCATTAATCCCAACACGTACCTCTCATCAGCTTCTGATCGTCCATTGTTACGTTCACTAAATCTTCTCATACTTGTGCCACTAAATCCCACTCTGAGCTACACTCTAGCCTGTATCCCTATCCTTATATAAAGAAGGTGCTATACTAAAAGGGGTTGTTCTCATCAGGCCCCTCAGGTAGCTCCCCGCACTGCACAGGCTGTTCCTGATCCATGGTGTAAAGGATATGCTGTTTTATTAGAGTGTATGGAACACACTCTCTTGTACTGTATCACTGATTCACTGACTCACACGTTTCCTATTTTGTACAGTTTCTTGTTTTTACTTTGAATGTGTTTGTGGTGACCTGTAATGGACGTTAAAAAAAAGAAAGAATTAAACTCAATGTCGTTTGGCTTTGGTGTGTTCTTGTGGTCAAGACAGAATAATCAGAATTGTGTTTTTTCTTTCTTTTCTGTTACATCGGGTATACAGTGTAAATGGTATCTTATGCTACATTTCACAATTACAGGTTCTGTAGTATTGCATGACTGTAGGAGGAAACCGGAGTACATGGAATGTATGTTTACTGTATACTGCAAAAAAAAAAATTAAGGGAACACTTGGTCCCGGTTTGACTTGAACCTTACAAACTGTACACATGGGGAGTTCAAGTCAAACCGGAATTGTGCTCCCTTAATTTTTTTTTTTTGGAGCAGTATACAGTGGTGTGAAAAACTATTTGCCCCCCTCCTGATTTCTTATTCTTTTGCATGTTTGTCACATAAAATGTTTCTGATCATCAAACACATTTA
>JAOTQY010000050.1:19007109-19020044 GCA_026413445.1 Dolichallabes microphthalmus
AAGCATCACTAAAACTATTAAGTAAATTGTTTTACTCACCCTGCAATTAAGTGTAACTCAACAAAACCTTGTAAGAATTATAGTTTAAATTTTTTGAGTAAAGTTTACTATTTAAATGCGAGTCAGCAAAGCTATTGGAATTTACAGTGTAGGATTGTGTCATGAGCTGAGTGTAAATACATTGCACCTTATTCCTTCTGACTATAATGTAAATTTCCATCCAACTGTGATGCATCATTGTTAATATAAAGCTGATTAGTGGAGAGAAAAAGAGACTGACGGTGACATCTGTTTGAAGGTAGTGTCTAGGGCTTTGGTGTATGCGCCGACCAGGATCGCGTCGAAGTAGCAGGGGATGAGGTAGCGGGGGATGTGTTTTAGGTAGCCAAACATTGCCTCAAACCACTGACCCACCTGCAGAAAGAAAGGGAAAAAATACTTATACCATCAAGTTTGAACAAGTTTTGCAAGGTTTGCCTGAGTTACATTGTCATAGAACCTTACGCATTAAATCTCCCTTGATTAACCTTTTGAACTGGGTTATGTTTTCCCATCACAACTCGTTCACACTATTTTAGAAATCCAGCACTCACTCAGACTCACGACTCAGGATTCTCACCTCTCGAAGCGCTCCTTTTTGAGCCACCAGTCGGTCACTGACATAATCGATCATCCAGTCTCCCTGCCTCAGGTTATTACAGAACGGATGGCCCAGGTCATTCTTAGGTCTGATGTCAGCCATCACTGAAATCAGGCCTGTGTGTGAAATACACAAACCTCAGAGACACAATCTGACATGGTGTAACAGTACAGTTACAAAACGACAAGAAGCTCTAGGAAAACCTAATTGATCATAAAACCATAATTTATACAAAATCCAATATTTTTTTCTTCTACCCAGTGCCCTTCATAAGTTTAAGGAACAACAGCCAAAAAAAATCCGTTCACACATTTAAGTATCACATTTCGGGTGTACCTTGCAGGCCACCGTACTTGAGGGTGGTCCATCCAGGAATGTTATAACATCCTCCTCCGTCCTCCTTCTCCTCCTCATCACAGCGGAACAGCAGCACATTCAGATCAGCCAGAGTCAGCTTATCCATGATACTTCAAAGAGGGAAACATGCAACTAAATATTCACTATCTCTGACTGTCTTGTCCATTGTGTCGTTCTCTCTCATTTATTCCTCCATCACAAAAACAAAATACAGACTAATATATACTGTAGATACACACACACACACAGGTTTATTCATGTGCCTTTAAAAGTGAAGCTGATCGCCAGCCCGTGTATTACAGAGCTGTGTGTATTTATCACTTACTGGCTCAGTGGGGTCTTCAGGATGGCTGGAGCATTCTCATCCAGCACACTTCCTGCTTTGTATTCAGGGTTAAACTGGACGAGGTGAGCCCTCAAAAACCCCACAAGCTCCTGCGCCTTTGGATCCAAACTCACCCTGCAGAGATAGTAATAATAACCTAGTTTATACTTAATGCAGTAAAAATTTTGTTATACTGGATATGAATACTGTATATACAGTCATGTTGAAAAAGTACCTTTTGTGTAAAAATATAATAAAAAACTTGATTGTGCTCAGTGTTGGGTGTAACACATTACAAAGTACCTAACGCATTAGATTACTTGTTACATCAAAAAAGTACTCTAACGCGTCCGCCATTTAAGTACTCAGTCATTTTTTCAAAAATGTAATCCGTTATTCAGGTAATTTATGTAATCCGTGAGCCAAACAGCAGTCATTCCCAATCCCTTAGTGTGTGAGAAAGTCGTTCTACAAACCCCGCACCCGATAACCCGCCCCTCCTTTGTTATTCCTGCTGTTATACCCCTATCTCACCTATTGACTATGCGAGGACTGACGCACGGAAAGATGGAAACCTAATCACAGCGCCAAAACTTGCGGTGAATCATGATGAAACGTACTTACGGCCATCGCGTAGGTGAGATAGGGGTATTAGTAGTACTAAAACAACATGCATGAGGAATCACAAAGGAGTTTTCATTTTCTGCAATGGAAAATTTCAGAATTTCAGAAGCTTCAAATAGAATGAACGAACTAATAAATTTTCTCAAAACGTTATAAAATTAACGACTCCCCTTAGAGACTCTGTAGTACTCTGTACAATCATTGTGTGTCAGCAACAGCTTTCCATTCAAAACAATAGGCGGTCAAATGACCGGTGAACCGCGTTAAAAGTAAATAAAACCACCGGGTCTTATTAGCAACCCTGCTATGGGTTATTTTGTTCCCCAACAAAAGATGGTGTTTTGGTTCCGGGGTTAAGCTCTCGAGCGCATATCGGGTCACGAGTTCCGGCATAAAGTCGGAACCGGCAAAGGACTCGAGGTGGAGAGATGAAGCAGCGCGCTGGATTTAGGAAGAGAGAGAGAGCTATTATTTGTGGTTTCAGAGGATTACTTTTCCCAGGACTCACTCAATACCCATCTCATTCCGTTTTCTCGTGCTCCCGGACTTAACATCTTTAACTGGTGAAACCGAGCCATCACTCCCGCTCGCCATTACACATACAACAATAACACGGACTCTGGACACTCATACATACAGTATGCACTCACTCACTCGCATACATTACACACTTTGTTTATAGTTGAATATATTTTGTATATATTGGTTGTTGGTGCACCTTACTTGTTTGTATGTCTAGTTCACTTTAATACACTTGAGGTTTGTTTGGTAATTGTTGTGGTTGTCGTGTGTCTTTACTTGGCTCCGCGAAGATTGCGGAACACCGGAAGTGAGTATTATTAACCCGTATTTAGATTCACAACCCCGTGATCGTGTAATTAGCTCAACCATAAAACACGAGCGTTACAAACACACTATGTCGGTGTGTGTGTGTGTGTGTGTGTGCGCCATGCCATATACAGCTAATAAACCTGAAAGCGAACCTGAAAGCGATGACGCTGCCTGGTGTGAGACGCTTGAACTCAATCTCCTGCACAAACTCGCTGCGGCCTCGAGATGTCACTTCAGCCTGCTTCACCACACCGCTGTCCTTCACCTGAGAGACAAAAAAAAAACAAAGAACAATCAAACAAAATCTCAACACTGACCAATTCTGATAAACAGTCCAACTAACTGATTACTGCCAGAGATGAAGTACAGAGCATTCAGAGCAAACCATAGCCATACAGTTCATTCATAATGATTTTCACCTGAATAACAAATCAAAGTTAGGAGAGAAACTCCTGAATTCATAAATACTTTAAAAATGTAAAGTCAGGGTTTACAGTTTACATTACAAGCTACCAATTTAGTCAATATTTAGTTAAAAGACAAAGTTGTCAAAATAACACTAAAGTACTGTAACAGGGTAAATAGTCAAGTTTCACATGAGGTCACATGTTATTAAGTGATCAGGTTCAAGTCTCTTATTTGGCACTAACCTGGATGTGCTCTTTAATCTCCACTGTAAACTCAGGCAGGCCATTAATGCTCTTCTCATCTTTTTTGTAGGAACCGGCCTGAATCTCCTCTGTACGGGCCTCTAACACCACCTCCTCTATCTTACCTGAGAGAGAGAGAGAGAGAGAGAGAGAGAGAGAGAGAGAGAGAGAGAGAGAGAAATAAGTAAAAGGGGAAAAAAAGGCATTTTATTTCACATCATATGACTATGAGGGCTGTTCAAGTCAAACCGGGACTTTTAACTGCGCAAGATGATAGAACACTGATATGAAAGTGAGAAGTCTCTTTATTTCTTCATATAATCCACTGCTGCACTCATCCCAATGTTTCACTAGTGCTTGGATACCATCAAAATAGAACGTACCGTTCTCAGTATGGCGGCACGATGATCAGACTGCCTCTGATCAGTTTGCATCTGAAACGCTGGCCTCCCACGGACTCCTTTAATGGCCTAAAAATTGTGGAAATGGCTTGTAACTATACAGGGTATGTGACATTAACTCCCAGCTGAGTTCCGCTGATGTACAAGTGGAGTTTGTGGATGATTTGCATATGCAGTTTCCACAGGATCAGGTGTTCCACTTGCTGAATGTTCAGAGGAACGACAGAGTGAGCTCTGAGCCACCTCGGCCGGAATCGTCAATCACGGACATGCAGCATTCTTTAAAATGTTTGCACCATTCAAATGTTTTATCGCAGTTGAGAGGTTGACTTGAATGCCCTTTGTATACATCACTTATTTTTTAAAATGACTACATTTAATCGATTCACAGTTTCATTTGGCGCACCTGGGATGAACATGGGTGGAACCTCATTTGAGTATAGGTGTTGTTTGGGGTTGCGGAAGGCAGTGCGACACACAGCCACGACAGACTGGTGTGAACTTGGAGAGTGACGAGTCACAGCAACAATGTCTTCATCTACCTGATCGACAAACACCTAAAGAGAGCAATGAACGACACAACACATGATACTGTACTTGTAGATCATCGTAAACATGTAGTACCACACCAGATTATTAACACCTGGGACAATATGAAAAGCAAGATCAGATACATGCACACACACAACATGCAGAGGAGCAAACCTTGAAAATATGGAAACACACTACACACACTTACAGTACATGTAAGAACAAACAGATGGATGCTCTCAACCCATGTACACACACGCATATACTCACCTGGTTGAAGCCGTTAGCCGCGAGCTCCTGGTGCAGGCGGTTCAGAGCCAGTTTGCCGGCGATGATGCCCGTCTGTAAACTGACTTGCCCGGGGATGGGCTGCTTGGCCTGCGGGTTCCACTTCTGATAAAAGCGCTCCTCGGACACCACTGAGATCTGTTACACCATACACACAGAAGTTGTTTGCAGGAACTTGCTAAACACAGTGCTTTTTAGTAGCTTAATAGATAAGATTTTAAAAAGATTAGATTGTTGTATTCAAAACTTGGCAAAAAATGAAGGAATGGAAATGTACTAATATTTAATATTGGAATGTTTTTGTTCACTTTGTCTTTGTGCAGCCACCTGTGAAATATGTTAGGTAACCATTTATTATTATTATTATTATTATTATTATAAAACAGTTTAAATGCTGAAAGTGAGATGAGTCTACTATTAGTATTCTGCAGTGAGAAGAGTGAGGAGTACCTGATGAGGTACAAGCTCGTCATAGCCTCGAGTGCTCCCTGTGGCACAGCAGGCCATAGAGACAACAGCAGAGCTAGGCAACGAATCGAACGCAGAGCGGATCTGAAACACACACACACACAAACATTTCTAGTTAATCAGTTTAATCAGTTAAGTAGAACAGGGATGTCTCCACCACCAACAAGTCTGGTACTTCTTGATACTAATTTATACAAGACTTAGACTTTCTTGTATTTTTATTCTTTTAATGTATTCTTGAGGAATAGTACTCCAGGCCTCCTGAAGAACTTTGTTTGCTCTCATTTTCAGTCCATGCCCTGTACCTGATCAGTTTCTTGAAAGTGATGAAAGGGGAAATGAGGTTTCTGCACAAACAACCAATTTTTTTAATTACATCTAGGAACTTTGGTAGGTAGCCTGTCACAATCAAACATCTGTTCCCATTCCTTTATTTCAATCTACATCATTTAATACTGTATAATTTCACATGAAGAAATTAGGCTTATAGACATTACACCTTGCTGTATCGTTTAATTTAGCCCAGTTCAAAAGTGAATCTGTTCATTTGCTGGTTACAGCAAAAAATACTACAAATGTCCAACTACTCATTCTAGAGATCAATCACATCAGTTTCACTATGTACTGTATACCTACTGGATATGGTTGGAATGACATTAAAAGCCATTTTGACTTCTGACTAGATGTCAGCCAAGACAGTTGAGATTCCCAGACAGATGAATGGACTGATGGAGACACAGACATGCCAATACAAACCATACTACCTATACTATATAGACATTGTAAACCAAACAATCTAAATGTATGGGGCCATAATTACCTAGCTAGTTCATTGGTCTATGCTTTATTGCATATAAACACCTTCACTGTACACGCAACACATTCCCCTGTTTATTGGTTTCCTATTATAGTATGCGTGACCATGTTTTTGAACATGCTCTACCCATTTTATTTCAAAAAGTATGAGATTTGATTGTTGGAAACCTCTCATGTTGCTACAATTGAAACCATGAAGCCAGTGATTAGGAAATGAGATGATGCGCTTCCTACCTCTGTATAAGTCAATGCTGTGTTACCTGGATGGGGCATTCGTTGTCATGTGTGATGTCCAGGAACATGGCATGGGCGATGCTGGGCACCAGAGGACGGAGGCTCGGCTGCAAGAAGGCTCCTACAGGCTCTCCGCCATAACGGTACACCAATCTACCCTCCTCGTGACTGTCTCCGGCACTCATTGCCTCTGTCACATACGCACAAGCATGGTTATAACATTACAGAGGTCATACTTACAAGTCACAATAAAGGCTAGTATGAAAAGCTTTATCAGACAACCTAAATTTAACATATAACCTGGAACTCTTAAATGAAATATTTAATTAAGGAAATCATCAGTGTATTTTTAGATCAAGTTTATTCTAGGTCAGCTATTCCCAAGACTAAGAATGCCATGGAACATCTTGAAATCTGATCAACACATGACACTAAGACAAATAAAAAATAACACATAATTTAAATCCCATGGCTTTGTTTCATTAGTTATTTTTCCTTTTAAAAAATATATCATCATAAATGTTTTAAGCTGATTTCAAACTTATTTACAAGATTATTAATGAAAATCTTTTTATTGGTTTATTGTAAATGACCCACAAGTAGGCCATCTGCAGTACCATCATGGCCCACTAGGGGCCCTACATTTTGGAAAATACTGGTCTAGATCCTGGAGCTTTGAACATAATGTACCATGTCCAAATAAAAAAGAAAAAAAATCATTTAAAATGACTTTACAAATAGGAAGCACAAATGCAAAATATTATGTCAACATGCTTTGTTAACAGGAGCATTAAAGAAGTAAGCCAAATTACAAACACAACACCATGCTAACATTCTCATTCATTTAGCATTCATTTCCTGTTAGCTGTATTAATGTTATAGACAGAAATACTCCTCCCTTTTTTCCATTCCATTCAAGGCTGTTCTGTGTTTACAGCACTAACTTTAGTTGGTGTAATGTCCAAATACTGTAGTGTATAACAAACATATTTAAAAATTATTATTATTTTTTTTTTGGTGGTTGTTATTGACCTTTCTCCCACATTTTGCCATTTCCAATTCCTCCCCTTCATTAGGACACGCCCCCATCAAGGCAACACCTACCAACCAGAGAGGGCAAAGGCTAGCATGTGTTTGCATTGAGACATGTGACATCATTCAACAACATCTTTTCAAGCTGCTGCTCACCCAGGGGCGACCCATCTGCCTGGATGAGGAACGATGCCTGAATGTTTAAGACATTGAACTACTAATTAGGAGGTCCTATGCTCAAACTCCACCACCACCACCACCACCAATGCCCCTTTTCCACCAACACACTTCTGGAGTTAGTTCATATCCAGTGTCCAATTCTGAACCAGTTCTCATTTTCAGACAGCTAAAGCACTGGGCCTCAGAAAAACCAGTTGCCATGGCGACACCAACACACTGCAGGGATAGAACGAAGAATGTCGGGGGCTGGGAGCGGGATTATCACAACCAACTAAAAGCTTGTGAAATCTTTAAAAAATAGACTCCATATGCAGTGGGCATCTCAAATGCCTTTTAGTAATGATGATGCCAGGAGGATTGCTCGCAAAGCAATGTTGAAGTTCCTGATAGCATTCCTGGAAAAGTAGAGATGTATACAGACGTATACAGTGTCGTAATGATGTGACAAGCAACTTCTTAGGCGCTTCGCTATTGAACTGGCTCTGAACCAGCACTAGCACCAGGTTCATTTCGGTGGAAAAGGAGCTCACATTGCCACTGTTTGGCCCTTGAGCCACGGCCTTAACCCTCAGGTGCTCTGATTTATAATGAGATAAAAAAATTTAAGTCTCTCAGGATAAGGGCATCTGCTAAATGCTATAAATGTAAATGTCATAGACGCCCATGACTGGCATGTATGTGCTTGATGTGAGGGTGCAGACGCCGGGTGCCACTTCCGGCTATGGTGGCATCACCCAGGGCTCACACTCCCTTACTCTGAATGGTTGTGCGAACATTTTCTGCTGTGCCATTCGGGAGCCCAAGAAAAGAGTCCTTCGCTGGATCAGCTATGCTCTAGCCATTTTCTCTGCACTCATAAGCAAGCTAATAAAACTCACTATAATTTATTACAGTAATGTTAATAGTTTAAGGTGCTGTCTCAGAACAAGTGTAACACAAAAGGAAACATAAAAAATTGTTGTGAAACCTGCTTTACAGTCTGGAATTGTCTTTGTATTTGTATTTGCCTCTTGTCAGTTGTTTCATAAACATGGCTCAATACCCCTTCACACCCTCATAAGTCATTATAAGAAGTGGTTGCATGTTGTTACCGAGTGTCAGAGTGTGCTGGAAAGTAATGTGACATTACATGCCTCAGGAATCCAAGGAAATGAAATTTTATTTGAAATACAGGTTAAAATGATTGTACTGCAAAGTATAAACAACTTCTTTATAGTATTAAGCAATTAAACTGGATATGATTAAAGTTATACCTCTGATAAGGGAAGAGATGCCTAGTCTAGTGACAAACACATTGTCGAGCTCCTCGCTTCCTGTGAAGAGCTCAGCCACCACGTACAGGTCGGGTCTGATGGCGCGTGCTGTAGTCAACATGAACTACAACATCACACGGTCACGTGTTAGAGCAGCAGAGAGAGAGAGAGAGAGAGAGAGAGAGAGAGAGAGAGAGAGAATGACAGGCAGTGGAAGAGGAGAAGTAAGAATGGTAGAAGAAGTAGTAAGGAAGGTAGAGAAGAAAAAGGGTGAGAGGCACAGAGAGAAAGAAGAGGAAGGGCTAGAAAAAGAGGAAGAGACAGAGTGTGGCAAAAAGAGCGAGAGAAATATCGAAATGAAGCCAGGAGGAGCAAGTCATGTGTTGTGCGTGACAGTAAGGTGGAATGGTGGCAGTGTTTTTAGAGGGAAGATCAAGAAAAATGAAAAAAAAAAAGGACAAGTAAAATAGGCAGAGTAGGAGAGACAAAAGACAAAACAAAACTCTGTTAGGACAATGCCACATGCAACTCACACACACATCCACGCCATCCCTGCAGTACCTCGGATTAGACTGGTTATTCCCAGTCGGTTTACAAACACATTGTCAAGTAACTCGCTGCCTGTAAAGAGTTCGGCTATGACATACAGATCAGGCCTGACCGCCCGGGCTGCGCACAGCATGGCCTGCAGAGTGAGAACACTCCGTCACTGTCCACAACATCTCTTTACACACAACCACGATTTCTGCTAAATCATCAGACTTTAAAATACACTTTAAATTAAGAGGGAGGGAGGGGGTAGGATGTCTTTTATGGGTAGGTAGGAAGGAATGCAGGTAGAAAGAAAGGATGGATGGATGGATGGATGGATGGATGGATAGATAGATAGACACATAAGCTGTCTACAGAATCCTATTACACCTATTTTTTTTCCCTGTGTCAATCCTACACATGACTATACATTTCTCTTCACTAGACACTGTGTGACACTATGCATGTTTTACTGCACCATTATACCAAACCCTGTGTAGTAAGCATGGGGAAAGATGTATTCAAATACTACAGCTTTGAAGTAATTGTGATCTGAATGCAATTTAAAAAAAAATTATAGAAGGTTTAAATCAGGTCTGTGGCAAAGGCTACAGTGATGAACTACAGGGGCATGAGTCAGATAATAACTACACTAGAATAAAGCAGAAGTGCAGCTCAGCAGGTAGTAGCAGTATAGAAATATTACATAAAAACAGTCAGAATGTAGATGGAAGAGTTTTATAGTTCAGAACAATTCATGATCTCAGAAACAAAATGATGATGATAATGTTTTTAGAACCACAAAAGGTGTTTCTGATCCACCCATTATATCTCATGCTAAAAGTCTTCAGTGTGCGTGTGTGTGTGTGTGTGTGTACCTCAGCTACATGCAGTGGTGTGGAGTGGCAGTTGTCAAGACGGACTCCGGTAAAGTATGTAGCGGTGATTTCTGTGTATTTCTGCATGTGTGCCCACAGATACGGACAGTCCTCAGGCTTATTGCCATATCGAAGCTTCACGCTGTCTCCCCAGCAGATCAGTTCTCGTCTGATGTACACATTAGAGCCTAAAATAAAGCAGAAGTGCAGCTTTCAGTCTACTCAAAGGAACGTGCACACCACGACAGGGCAACAAAGCTCCATGTAGTTTTAAATGAATGAGTGAATTATTAGTTCATCAGTTTGTGCCGGTGGAGTTAAATGCATAGCTGATGTAAATATGATACTTTTGCGATACAAAAGATCTGATCTATAAATAAGACATAACTGACCTCAAGAAATCGATATGACCATTAAACCACAGGAGAGAAACAAAATTCTGAAATATCTCAAGCTGAAGGGACAACACTTTATTTTCTTTCAACAATGAAAATAATCTAAGGGCTTTAAAAGTGATCAGAAAAGTTTAAAAAAATCCACTGAAAGGCTTTGATGTCAGTCTGGTTCAGATCTGCTTGCCAGCTTAATTCAGTTCTGACCTGGTTCTGCAAAGTTCCTCAGTGGATCATCACCCATCACCCAGCCATTGTGGGCCAGGAAGTGACGCGCTTTGTCCGGCTGGTCCATGAGCAGAAGGTCCTCCTCCAGAGACGTCTCCTTAAATGGGAACGTGAAATACCTGCACGAATACAAATACTGTATTTTATAAATAGAAAAAAAAAAGAGATGAGAGCTGTCTGTAGATCTACTTTGACCGTAAGATCTGGCACGGTCCAACTGCCTCACGTGCACTGCCTGTCTCTACTAAAGTGCCAGATCCTTCCTGTTGATAGGAGGAATTTAGCTGTGCAGTTTGACAAGTTGTAGGACTGTAATGTTTTTTAGACAAGCTAAAATTTAATTATGCGTGATACAGCGTCTGCGATGAACTGTAAAGTTTCTTGGGATAGGTGCCAGGGCCCCCGCGACCCTGTATGGTATAGACGATGAGTAGTGAGTAAGTGTATAGAGTAACATATGCACATATCTAGCTATTAGGCGTTTTGTCTTTGTTTGCTATTACAGACAGACAACTCTATCATTCCTAGTCGACTTGGGAAATTGATATAAAAATGTGGTGAATTAGTTAAATCTAAACTTTGAAGTGAACATATTCTAAACCCCAATTAAAATATTTTTATTTAACACCACGTTTTATGCCATTTAGCTTTAAATAAAATTCCACTGTATTTATACATACTGTAGCATGTGGGATCTTGATTTCTTGATTTCTTGACAAAATTCATTGCAGAACAAAATGCAGATATTAAATTATTAAAAGTACTTCCTTCCAATTTAGTGACCCTAGTGGAAGTTAGAATAACATACAACTAAAGATCTGTATATCATTTCTCACTTATGTTAGTGGCACTAAACTGGAAAGGCGCAACCCATGACCTCATCGACTGCCTGTTAGATAGTTTTTTTTCTGCTAGAAGCTAAAATCGAAAGTGGTCCATGATGAACAGTGTCTTGGTATCTTAGGTGCTTTGTTAAAATTGTTTTATGGTGGTTCGATGATATTACCTCGTAACCAGTGGATGTTTTCTGGTGACTGCGCCGAGTTTAGGGCCGTGGTCTGCCAGCCGCTCATAAAGTATTGTACCGATGCAACAGTTGGCAGCCTGAAGGGAAAAATACAGCATAGCGCAGAACGAGCAAAATCACATCACTGAATTGGAGGAAATGCATTCACTCATTTTCCATACAAAGGAAGCCTGGAGTCTCTACCAGGAGACCATGGGCATGAGGTGGGGTACACCCTGGACAGGGTGCCGATTCATCGCAGGGAATTTTTTTTTTTTACTGCACCATGTCACATCTCACAAAGTTGCTTGTAAATTTGCTGGAAGTGTGTGTACAGTGAGTACACACAGGCTGACATGCTGATATTGTAAAAAAGGCTTCTTTAATTACATTAACAATAGCTCAAAAACAGTCCACTGCCCGAGAAATGTTTCATATTTAACCCTGCACTAGAGTTACATGACTAATCTTGCTAATAAAGAACTAATATTGCTAATAAACTTAAATCAGAACTAAAATATTCTCTGTAAATATCCACCACAAACCACATTCAGCTTATCAAATATTCCACCCTGCAAAAACTCATTTCAGAGAGATCCCTGAACAACCATTAAACCCTCTATGAGCAATAGAACAACGCTGCTGCAAACTGTGCTGCAAGCAAAACCGCCATTATTTTCATGGCTATTATAGGTAGGAATACACGTTACAGTACTTTCAGGTGAAGTGCATTATTTCACTTTTGGCACGTACACCTGCCTTATCTCTCGCTCGATTTCCAAGACATTGTATATGATTTTTGAGCATCTGCTACCAATATGTGAGATGTCTGTTAGAACTTATTGTAATTTATAAATATGAACAAAACCTCACTTTATAGCTGAATGCCTAAAAATTATGACGTCTACTCTTGTACTCTTGTTTTCTTAGCACAGTTTGTCACGGTTTGTTGGTAGAATTATTGTGAAAACCTGAATGATATGTGGACGATAATGAGCAAAAATTAAATTATTGATAAAAATGTTAAGTAAACTACACCTCGTAGCTTCATTGCAACACTAAAGCACATTCTAAATAACTGATCAAAGCAGGGGGTTAAATGACAAAAATGTGCTTAAAAAAGGGGGGGGGGGGAATGGCACACTAAATATTTTTAAATGTTATGGTTTTCATTCTTTCTGTTTCTTTTAGGTTCAATATTACAAACCGGATTCCAAAAAAGTTGGGACACTAAACAAATTGTGAATAAAAACTGAATGCAATGATGTGG
>JAOTQY010000050.1:19382184-19392292 GCA_026413445.1 Dolichallabes microphthalmus
GGTGCCTTCTGGGAAACCGAGTCTAAAACCAAACTACAAATAAAACACACTGCCCTCTAGTGGGCAACCCTCACATATGCATATTAGTAAAATAATAATCCTCCCACTAAAAAAAGAAAGAAACATGCTTCGAAATGCTTGGTGAATTTGCATTGTAAAAAAAAAATTAGCAGTAGAAATCACAGCTCTGTTTTATAGTGAATGTAAAAGGATTTCCACATGCACAGTATGCTAAGAACTGAAAGAATTGGGACTAAACAGCTGTGTGGCCATAATACAACATCTTATTAGTGAAGCTAATCTGAAGCAAAGGCTTTATATGCTAAAGATCATAAAGATTTCAGTTTGGAGCGATTGAAAAAGTTCATGTGGTCTGATGAATCCAGATTCTATAAAGAGTAATGGGTTCTGTGATTTTGATTGGCTCAAGTTCACTGTGTTTTAGAGAAAATGAGAGTGAGCGAGGAAGATCAGAGCAGTTAACATTCACTTGGGGAAAAATACACAGACAGGCATGAGAACACCACCTCAACAGTCAGACATACGCTGAGGGTTCTTCAATTTCACCATCTTACAGACAAGACACAGATAAGACATGCAACATGGCAAGGTGCCTTGAATCAGGAACCCTATGAGAGTTCAAAAAGTGAGAGAGAACAAAATGTATCCACCAGAGCAGCTTTCACCTGGCAGAGCAGCTGCTGGAAATAGTCAGAAGAAAAGTTGTTAGAATTCTTAAAAAGTGCTCAAAGTGTCAGTGTTGGTATATTTAAAACACATGTTGCCATGAAGAAGACTGTTATGCAGTCTTTATGACTTTATGTAAATGAGTGAGAAAAAGATTGAGGTTGTTTATGATTAAAGGTGAGTTTTCAAAACTGTTGTTCATTTGCAGTAGTCCAGGACAGTGGACCAATTTGGTAATTTTGGTCAGTTTTCACCTTGGTTCAGTTTCATTTGACACAGGCAAGATTCCAAGCGAACCAAAAGTGTCATGACAATTCACATGAGAGCATTTCCTCTGCCCATTGGTTAAATGAGTCTGGGATTGGAACAAGAATGTAAACACAAGACAAAGATCCCTGTTCTGTACTGATAAATATTCCAACGAATAAATGGCAAAACTGCCATTTGCTCATAACTGACGCTAATCTGGGCAATATACAATGACTGGCCAAAAAAGTCACCCACTCTAAGATTGTATTGAATATGGTGGCCAGTTCATGCGTAAAAATGATTCGTCATGCTCCTGGAACCACTGTTTCACAGTTTGAGTCCTGAAATATACCTGTGCGATCAGTGAAGAAGGCCTCCGTTGATATGAGAACCTAACCATTGAGTACATTCAGGTCATCGGTTGACTTAATTTTAAGTCTGTAATGTTGCTGAGTCTAGACCTGACCGACTGAAGAAACCCCAGATCATAACACTGCCTCCAGACTCTTCTACAGTGGCCGCTATGCATGATACTGTACAGTAGGTGCTTGACTTTCTTTCTTACCCTGACACGCCCACTGAACTGGAATAGGGTCAATCTGGACTCAATGTTTTCTTATGGTAACACAGCAGTTTAGTCTAAATTCTGTGTTGATTTTCATCAGTATTTACATGGAAATTATCTTACTACCACTATTAAACATAGCTTTGCTTTTACATGTTGATTTTTTTACCATGGAACCTCACCAAGTGTTTAAGCAATCTCCATTCATGATTTTTTTCCGGCCGCATTTCTTACACAAAGTTGATGGTTCAGCACTATCCTTTGAGGTTTTGCTAATGTCTTGAAGAGTTCTTAACCCCATTCCAGTATTTCTTATATCCTTAGTTGTTGTCATTACTTGATGCAGCCCAATTATTTGACCCAGATTATTTGATCTGAAATGAGGATTTTTTTGGCTGGACAGTGTACTGCTAAATTAACCTTTCAGGAAATATGTTCACACACAAAAAGTGTAATGTACAACCTACTGTGAATATTGTACATGTACAATAACATGTTAACCTGAATACAAAATATAGCTCAAACTTGGAGAATACACTTTGGAGAGGGTCCAAATCAAGGATGTTCCCAACACAAAAGAAATGCTCCAGATTTTGTTTGAGACTAAGCCAAGATCACATCCTACAGTATACTGTAAATGGTCATGATTTGGCTGTTTTGTTCTGCTCCCAAATATAGTTACTGTTCAGACCTGCTCAAATGAACTACACCAAGGAGAAAAGCAACCTGAGTAAACAATGCAAGCACTATCTTCTTGCTCTATGTACAGTAAATGTTAATCTATGGTAATATGAATGAGGCAGCACCACAAAGTTAACACTGTTGGGCCTTTGAGCAAGACCCTTAACCCTTAACTGCTCAAATGTATAATGGGATAAATATAAGTTGCTTTGGATAAGTCTGCCAAATCCCATAAATGCAAAATCTGAATCTCGTTATGAATGTTATGAAATAATGCTAATCTCTAGGTCATAATTTCTGATTCTTTCCCAAGCCATTACTTCCACACTCTAACCCCTTATCCCTAATGCTAACCACTATACCTTCATACGAAAAGTGAGTGATAAGTGTTTGGTCACTGACATCTAAGTGTACAGTATAGTATATCCTACATACACATTAATGGATTATAATGACTTGCCATTACACAAACACACCAAACCACAGTTCTGAGTTTGTGAGCACTGAAGGGCTACAAGTGTTTTCTAAATCTCTAACAGCTACCAGAAACATTCGAAACCCCTTGAGGTTGTGCAATATACTAGTCGCATAGTTTCCCCATAAACAATAGCTAAACAAGACTTATGGAAGGTCATCTAAGACCTCTACACAGTGTCAGGGAAGGCTACCAATGAAGGACTATGAGGACTGTTACTCTGTTGTTTCGTCTCCTCTTGCCTGCCTACTCCAACATATAGATGTCCATCTATTAATCATGTGCTTCTGGAAGATTCCTGTCTTCACTGCTCCTCATTAGTAGGTGGCATTCTACATGCAATCATGACCTTACCCATCATACCTGTCCAACCAGATCTACAGATCATTGTTGGAACCTCCTGGGACTGCCATTTGGTTGTGCACAAAATCGACTACACACAGCTTACACTGCTAGATTCTCCCTCCTCTGCTCAAGACTGTCAGAGACCTAGATAAAGCTGGAGAATGCCCACAGAGAATGTCCACACATGCTCCACTCTATGGCTTTCTTTTTCACACATATTCCCAAGACTTCTGACAAATGTTGAAAGGGGGGAGGTGTTGGTGGGGGTAGGTTTGCCTATTATTACTTCCTGCGCATGCTGTCCTTTTTTCTTTCTAAACATTAGATGTCAAATTTTCAATTGCCTGCAGGTTGAAAAACTTAAATACATCATATAATTGTGGTCTATAATCCAACAGGACCACCAAAATCATAAATAAATAAAAAATCATTCATTTAAGTCTGGTTGATCTCTTGGCCCGGCTTGGAGATGTCAAGCTCCAAACCAGAGGAACCATATCTCACTATCTCAGATCCTTTATGCACCAACATGCAAAGGCATCGCCTTTACCAAGAACACACCATTTCTTTGTGTCATTTTCTCTTCCACTGGTCCTCACCATCATGCCACCACTTCCTACTGATACTTTTGTATTTAAAAGAAAGTTTTAAGACCTTGACTTCATCTTAATTGCCTTCACACATGTCACTTATCCCTTCCCTTTAATGCCTTCATTATTTTCAGATTTGCCTGCTGACACTGCTTCCTTTACCTTTACATAACTCTCTTTGGACTCTGCCCTCTTACTTCCAACCAACTAGACTGATGATTTATAGTTCCTAGCTTTCTGACATTCACTGGTCTGAAAAGACATAGGATAATATGAGTTTGCTCATATTCAGACATCCTTCCAAATAATTCAACTGAGGTCAAACATGCACAATGTGGTTCAGACAGACACATTCAAGCAATTGACAGAGGAAGAAGTAGGTATGCTACTTACTGTAGTACTTATGATCAATAACTGCCCAGTGACCTGTTCACTCAATCCAATATCATCCATATGTGACATATGTGGTTCCTCCAATGATCAGATGTACTGTACACATCACTCCTTTCTTTAAAAAGCCCTTGCATAACCAGACTCTTGTTGCGTAATTGAGATCTGTATCGTTCTACTAATTCCTATGCAAGACCCTGAAGTGTGCAGTTCTTGAAGTGCTGCAGTTATATCTTCAACTAAATGACCCCCTAGATACCAACTACTCTGGAAAATTCTTTCCTTGCACTCACTGAACCTTTACATAAGGAAAATTTTGTGTATTACATTCTCGTTCATTGTTTCCTGTATGCTGCATTTGAATCACCAGATTCTCGTTTCTACCCTTTGGTACTTGTGAATTAGAAGCTATGCTTTCACCTGCTTTTTCCATTGTGCCCTAAGTATTGATTCTATCACTTGGTAACTTGGAATGGGTCAATTTCATAACCTTACCCTTATTATCAAAGTCCTGCAAGGCTCAGTCCTAGGTCCAATCGCATTCTCCCTTTATACTAATTCACAGGGCTTGAGGTCTGGAGACACACAACCTTACATCAGCTTTCCTCCATCCACATCGCAGGTTGCCCAGAAACCATCAGACTGTACTAATTCTAATTCTTTGCTAACTTTAATGCTAATCTGTTAAGCAAATCCAACTATTAATGCAACTATGAATTTGCTTTAACGAGTCCCAAAATGCAAATACAACCATTAACCATAATCATCAATACAAAAACCCCAATGAGTTACAGTAGTTCAAAATTTGCTTTCTGTACCCTAATGCTATTTTTTAAACACTAATCAGAACTTGCCACCCGTGTACAGCTCTCTAAACATTTTCACGTTTGAGTGATTAGAGGAGTTCCTGAGAGGCCAGTGTTCCAGACGTGAAGCATGCAGTCCAATCATGGCTCCAGCATACTGAGAAAATGCTGAGTGAAGCATGGGATTATATAGAGAAATAAAGGTAGTTTTATCTCTTATAACTGTTCTGTATTCTACACAACCAAGTCGCGGTTTGACTTGAACACCCTTTGTATTTTTATTTGTGGCACAATAATGCTAATGGAAATGACATGAATTACTATGAAAAGAATCAAATTGGTGTGGATCGGTCAACATAATTAGTCCAACCACTGAAAAATGTTCACCACTTTTTGCTATGTGAGCAACCTGAGCCTGCGCTAAGCTAAGTTGCTTATTTGCAGCATGTCTCACATGCCACTTTGATTAATGTTGGATTGCTCTGAGTGACTCCCAAGTTGTGTTAATAATTATATTTTAATACAACTCCCAGCCTGTGAGTTGCTATGAAAGTGCCAGACACGCTCTGACTGCCGGCTAAAGCAAGGCACTGTGTGGTGTTCACTTCTGTGGTAACAGTCAATGACTCTAGTCAACATACATAAATCTTTCTATATTTGACACCCAGGAACAATGGTTTAGCCAAGATCATGATGAATGTGGAGCTGGAGAAAGTCATATGAATTCCAATTTGCCTCTTCATACTGAGCCTGCACTGCTACTTATCAGATCTGTATTGGATTTCAGTATAATTTCACATATAAAAGTGCAATTCAGATTTTGAAGCCAGCACGACTACTCAGTTGCTTTGAAATTACATTATCAAAATCAACCCACTTTACTGGCATAATAATATAAAACATAAGGAGAGGATTTAAAAAATAGGAGGAAAAAAACACTTATAGGGTTCAGATTTACAAGCCCCATTCAAAAGGGTTAATCTCCTATTTTAGATTAGGTTATGCCAACCAGTGCAGCATGTGACTACTGTAGGTGTAGTGTGGCGTATTCCCCCCGAAGGCTATGAATCGCCTCAGGCTGGTAGTTGCAGCATGTGACAATTGATGGGCCACTCTTTTTCCTTTGTGCAAACACCTCAGTCGATTACTTCTTCCTGCTACTTTTTGATCTTTGATGGGTTTTAGGATCAAGCAGAGTAAAAGGGTTAGCAGCTACAGAAAGCAACTGTCATATTGCATAAAGAGAAACTCTTAATTTAGCTGCAGTCACACAACTCGCAGCATCACTACATAATTTACTGTACAAGTAATACATAAAAGAAAGATTTCTCCAGCTTTTTTAGGTTCACTCTGCAAATCTATAACATCGAACTTTTAGACATGTTTCACACAAAATACAGTATCATAAACTTGCTCACCTACAGTAAGACAGACTAACAGTGAAGGTTGACGGTATTTATTAAATTATGATTGCAACATTTAAGAATAGCAATTATATAAGATCTTTGTAAATTAAGCTGTAAATCTATATAATACTGTCTATTATCAACAGCATAATCATGTGGATCTTGGTCTCTAGTATAGCACACAACCTTCAAGAAATGCATTTCTACTTCATGCATAAAACTCCATGAATATGTTCATTCATTCATTCATTCATTTTCTGTACCGCTTTATCCTATTCAGGGTCGCGGGCCATGAATATGTTATGATTCTATTTCTTAATTGAACAGTTTGACAGCAAAATAAGACAAGTGTATTTTTGCACTTTTAATAAATCTTTAACTTTTATTTTTGTAAAGATGAAGTATTGGACACTGATAGAGAATATTTTGTGCGTGCTTTCTTTGATTCACAAGGCACAAATGTCAAAATATTTAGTGAAGAATTTTGCTTTAAAAAAAAAAAAAAAAGTATATACTGCAAGTGCGAATTGTGTTTTTTTTTCTTCCCAAAATGCTATAACTCCAACACTTTTGTCACAAAGAATTAATTGGTCTGCAGGTGTGTTTGTGGTATTTGTGTGTTTGTGTATTTAAGTATGCAATTTAGTAATACAGTAAATTATCAATAATATTTTTTATATAATAGTTAAAATAATAGTTTTATTAAAAAATATAGCAAATCATGCTTTGACTGTGATTATGTAGGGAGTCAAACAGAAAGCAGCAAAATTAGAGCAAATTAGATCAAAGAAAAATATGTTGAGATTTGTTGCACCAAAAACCTTACAAAGCTTGTTAAAGATTGTGAGAAACATTTTTCAATATAGTCTCCTCCATTCAATTCTGTAGTTGGGAGCAGCACCATAGTCAAAGTACAGGTATGCACTGTTTAACCAACAACTTTGCACACACAGAGCGATTGTACACTAATCGCTCATGCATGTTTAAAACTTTGTATCAATATTTCTTTGCTTCATCACACTACTGGATTACACATAGATTCTTAGGTGTATTACATATTTAAACAACATCCAAATTGCATCATGTCCAGCTTCACAGGATGCATCGCAGATGTTATGCAACACATACCTGTCATTTATTACTGTATCATTGGAGTGACTGCAATTGCAGTAAAACATGCTTTTATTGGGTTTAGCATCCTCAAATTTTTTTTGAACACATTCAAGCCACTGACAGCAGCCAATGAGTCTCAAAGGAATCTTCACTGATCACGTGACAGAAGGGAGAAATCGCTGTCTTTTTCCTGAAATTCAGGCAGTTGTGTGTTGTGCTTAACTCAAGACTTGGCAGTCTAAAGCTTTTATAGACATGCTTGTGTGTCAGACAAGAATTTGCCAAAATGAGTAAAAGTCTGAAAATGGTGTTTATCGCTTTATGCTGTCAAACTGTTTAATTAGTGTTATATAGCCAGTTTTTTGTAAACAATTTAACAATGTTATAAATAATTCAGTAGTAGTTTTTTCTTCTTCTTTTTTTTACTGTCTTAGTGCTAAGTGTCTTCATTTTTAATTCCTTATCCTAATCGCAAAATCATTCATTTATTCTTTTTCAGTAAGATGGTTATCCTTTGGGTGATGTTGGAGTCATAATAACATTGTGCACTATTGGGAAAAAAAATAGTGAGAAAAACAATACATAACACTGACAGGACTACAGTAACTGAGTCAATATCATGTAAACAGTATATATACTGTATATTGGCACTAAAATATCAATCAGTTAATTTTCTTGTACTACATGTAAGGATAATTATAATCCAAGGGATTTAGTTTAGATGTTTGGAGTTGGTGTTTTTAGGCTCCATTTTCTGGAAAGATTACTTTGGATGTCCAGTATCTTTTATTTTTTATTTTAGCAATGATTTATGGTTGTGGTATAGGAGATAAAATAATCAAAAGTGATTTAAGTAATTGTTTAGAGTGTCCTCCATTTAGCTGGGGAAAATGTCCTTGGATGCTTTACATCATTTTCTATTATTCTATCCTCTTCATGGGTTTCACCTTTAGCCCTTGGCTCATTCCACCAGGGTGCTCTAGGAAGCGCTGTTGGTGGTCTTTTTTTCCACCTGCCATCAGACTCAACAATACCATCTCCCAACTGGTCTGCAGCCTCCCAGAACGAATGGATAGCTGGACAAAATGACTTCAAATGCATAGAATTTAAATCCCACAAACCACTTGATCATTGTAAATGTATGTGTGAGGTCGTGTTTTGCACCTTGTCACATTCTTTTGCAAAAATAACTTTTGTTCTTTACCTCTATGTATTTGAATATATTTATGGTTTATGGTATTAAGGTTTTATTATTATTATTATTATTATTATTATTATTATTATTTATTCTACTGTCTGCTCTATCTTTTGCTGCTATAACCTTCAAATTACCTCATGGAATCTAAAACATACAACGAGCTGTCTATCTGTGACTCTAAAGCATTGATGAGTACATGGTGGTGGATTACAAATACCTGGGGGTGTCCATAGAGAATAAACTGTACTGGACGAAGAATACTCAAGTACTTTACAGGACGTACAATGCTGAGGATGCTATGTGAGTAAGTGGTGGCCAGGGTTCTCCTCTGTGCTGTAGCTGAGAGTAAGTGGCAGACTTACACAGCCATATTGTTGCACAGCCATATTTTCACTGGAGTAACTGTATGTCATAAAAAAGTAAGGGGCATATATTTTATCCAAATTCTCTCCTATAAAATGTATTACTCATATGGCATAAATCTGCCATTCCCAGTGACTGCTTGTTTCTGTTTATTCAAAAAAAAAAAAAGGTGAATACAGTATAACAAATTCTTTCAGCTACAAGTTAGTCCTAGATTATAGTGCATACTAAGGTTTGAGATATGGCCAAGCACACCATTTACATTCATTCGAGTAAAAAAAAAAAGAAAAGAAAAAAAAAGGTGCAACATTTAATTAAATTTTTTTTTTTACTATTCACATACACACATGAAAGTTTTAAGCACTGCATTAATATGCAGGATGCAGCTTGTGTATGAATAAAAAGAAAAAAAAGAAACATTTGTTTATTATATATAGCATATATCCTCAGCAATGTGATATGGCAGAGGAATATGGAGTCATCCATATTCATGAGGTAAAGCCTCATTGGTTCAGCGCAGAGAAGGTCGTACATTAAATTTGCATCAGATACTGTATCATTGGATTTGAGGCTTTTGGGTGACGGAAACCGACTGTGCTCATAAACCGTGAACGAAAAGTTGTAAAAGTTTATAAAGCGCATATTTGGTGTTTTAAAACGCATGTTGCTGCGCTCCATTTCAATGCCGTAGAATGACGCAGTGTGGGAAAATGTAGATGTTCTGATCCTTAGGGTTTACACTAGAATACACAAGTAGTGTTTTGGTGGAACTGATACTTTTGCTCTGTTTACATTTATTAGACAGGAATAAATAATTTGACATATATAAAACTTACAGCCATCTGAATATTGTTGGAAACATGGCTTGATGATTTTCGAGTGCGTATTAAATTTTAGTACTTTTTCATTTTTTTTTATTTTGGCAAACATCCATTTGGACCCAATCATGCGATCAGTTTGATTTTTGTTTTTTGAGATTGTACTCATTAAAATCATTTATTCATTGGTTGGAAAAATGCTGATAAAAGAAGGTAAATAATCATTTGGCAAGAGCACAGAGATTTATGTAAATCACTATATATGAGAATACAAAGTATTTTATAGTGAATAAATTAATAACTAACAATTTAACAAACTACACTACCATTCAAAAGTTTGGGGTAACTTTCTAACTCCATGATGGTTCCTGATGTTTATTTCTTTCTACATTGTAAAGGAATGCTGAAGGCGTCCAAAAAAT
>JAOTQY010000050.1:19752072-19763132 GCA_026413445.1 Dolichallabes microphthalmus
TCCACGCTAACAGAATAGAAATTAAAGAAAATCAAATAAACCAGGAAACAGGGAAAGAGAATCCAGGGCGCGACACAGACGGACTCTCTCCCCCAAACAAACAAACAAAACTCTATTCACTCGCACCACTCAAACAGTCACTCAACTCAATCATACAATCCAACATTCAACTCACCAACAACTCACAGTAATCAATAATCCAACACACAATTCAACATACAATCGCTCTTGAGCACTAAGTCGCGCAAAGTTCTGGTGTCGTCGGCCATCTTAAAAAGATCTTCTGATGCAGGGCCAGCCAATCACAGCACACGTCACGACACGTTCACTAGGGCGGAGCCACGTCAAGGCGGGACTTCCTGTTAGTAGGGGAGCAAGAGAGAGAGAAAGGGAGAGAGGGCGCGCATGCGCACAACAAGCAGTCACGCATGCGCACATATGTGCAAGACACACGCGCACGTAACAATAGTTTGATGCAGCAACACACATTATAGCATTTATAGCATACTGCATTTTTTTCTCTCTGTATTCATCCTACAACTAATTCAGACTTAATCAGTGGAAACTTCCAGTGCGTGACACTACAGTGATTATGAGTTTGTGAGAATACAGATCGCAGTGAGAATACAGATCAGTGTTTCCCACAGGTCTGAACTATACTATACCCTCAGGCTGGCATTTTATTCATATTATATCATTAGCATTTTGGCTCAGGATTGTGCAATATACAGTGACGCATCCTTTTTTGCAGCACAACCAAGCCAATTTGATGAAATTAATTTTATTTACTTTTAACCAACTATTATATATGGGTCGGCAGCCTTAAACACTTAAAGAAAACATCGGGAGCCACAAAACCCTTTTAAAATCTAAAATGAAGACACTGTATATATATGTGTGTTTTTTTTATTTTTTATTTACCTTTATGCCATGTATTTAAAAAAAAAACTATAGTGTGTTGCATTTATGAAATCAATGCACTGCTACAGAGAAAGCGAATGATTTCTGCAAAAGCATTTTAGTTTAGGAGTGTCGATTTTTATACTGTTCAATTCGCTGAAGTTATATTTAATTGTTTAAAATACTGCTCTTGCCTTCCAAACAGTCTTGTGAGCAGCATCCTAACACTTAATTCCACTTATTGCTAAAAAAAAGATTGCATTTGAGTCTATCATCCTTGTTTTCACTCAAGTATGTTAACTACAAGGTTACAGAACTTTGAGGATTTTGTGGTAGCAGGAGAATTATAGGTCGGTTTATAACAGCGTTGCTGTTTCTGAAAGCTTTTTACCCAAAGTAAATGACATGCTCTACTTTCACTTGCAGCCTTATTCTGTGATACCAGTCCAATTTATTGGACATCTGTAATAAAAAATCTTCATGTACTTAACACAGGCAACCTGAGTACAATTTAGCTAAGTGTATTTTAATAATCTGTTGAAGGAAATGAACTGAAACTCTCTTTTTAGGAAAGAAAATTGATGTTGCATAAGGAGTGATTAGAAGGGAAGCTTTTGATCAGCAATTTACAGCAGAACAATGCGAGGTGCGAATAGTTAATTGTGGAGAATGATGTCATTAGAGGTGATGTGCTCTTTGCGTGTGTAAGTGCAAACAAGGTTGAAACTCAAAATCAAATAACTCAAATTATTAACACTTACCACTAAATGAAACCCATCATACAGGTTAACTGAATAATGATGGTGTTAATAAGGGATTAACAGGTTGCCAGGAGTAAATGAGTGATGTCACAGCACCAATAGTAACCCTAATACACCAGCTTGTGCTGTACATCATGCACAGCCACCCATGTGTTTAAGCCTGAGGTTTATTGTGGTGCATTTAGAAGAAGCCTGTATTTATAATGACACACACACACACACCCGCATACCTACATGCACATCATGATGCGCCTCTTTAAGCATATCGGTTCTGCTCTCTATCTTGAGTTTTTGGATAAACATTTCTGTCTCAGGATCGACTGTTGCATAATAAGGCTAAAGGTTACGAGATATGAAGCGGTTGGAAGATGTACACTCGAGTGTTAAATTCAAGATTAGACACTCAAAATAAATTTCCCTTTGTTTTTTTAGAAGACGTCGTGTCTTTGATCCAGATATTTATTAATCTTACTCAGTGTGAATTCTCAGATCTTTTCAGATGTTCCAGAGTGCCATATTTAGAACATTTTAAACTAGTCTTGATTTTGCAACATGGATGTTCATATATGAACCTTTTGAGGATTACTTTTATGATTATATAAATTTAGTGGAGTGCATCAGATTTAGGCTGTTTAATATACGTCATTTACATATGTACTCCATTTGTATAGAATTTTAACAACAGACAATGCCATTTAATTTCCTCCTCTCCAATTGACATGGGTACAAAATGCCAGTAAGATTTGTCAAATGCATAGTCTCTCTTGCACAACAAGTCCTGACTTTCTTTTGATGTGTGTGTGTGTGTGTGTGTGTGTTGCATCACACCTTGAAAATCCAGTTATGTCTGCCAAAATTATAGCTTATCTGTTTCGGATTAGTTTAGCAATGTTGAACACAGCCTAAAGTTTAAACAGTTATTTATTTGTCAAATTAACTCATTGCACACATGTACTGCACGTGATACAGTACATTAAATCTTTGAAATTTAAATATGTACAAGAGTAAAAAAAAATTATCTGCACTCCCGTTATGTTAAAACTTCTCTTTGCCTTTTCTCTTTGTCTTATCAGCTTTTCATTTCAGGGCTACTACCTCCACAGTCACTGCTGTGCAGGTGTGAATGTGTTACATCAGTTTATTTGTAACTGCCATGCGAGCAAAAACAGATGCCTCACTTGTGATTTGCACAAAGTGTTAGCGCGGAGCGTTTTTTTTTGTGGTCTGAGGGTGTAACTGGTTCCGAAACAATTCGCGGAAGTGCATAAAGAGAGGCGTTTGGATATCTGCAAACAAAATTTGGACTCTAAGGAAGTTGAACGTTTCTTAAAGAGAATCATTCCTGGTGACGAGTCACGGATTCATTACCATGAGCCGGAGAGTCCACAGCAGAGTATGGAACCCAAATGACCTCAATTGCCGACCAAGAAAAAGTTAAAAAGTCTATTATCACCTGGAAAATTGATACTTACAGTTTTCTGAGATCTCCAATGAGGGCCAGTATTGGAACATTATCAGGACAAAAGTGCAAAAAAGCAACGGTGTTCATTACAGTAAGATGCTTATTGAAGAGCTGAAGCCTAAACTTCAGATTAAACGGAGAGGACTGTGTGGTCACTTGTTTGGTTTTCTGAAAGCAGCCCTACAAGGATGCAGACTGCTGAAACAGTGAAGACATCAGTGCATTCGCAGCTCACAGCTCAGTCAGAATTTTAAGGGAATACGAAAGCTTGTTTCCAGACGGACACAGCGTTTTGAAAAGCTAGGAGATTATGTAGAAATATTATGTCTTTTCAAAATGTTTTGATTCTACAGCCATAGGTGGCAGAACAAATCTGCTAAACTAAATTGACTTTTCACACTGCACTGTTTACGCTGACGTTTAGCAGGTTCATCACTTCTGTAATCTCAGGTCTCTAAAACACTGCCATCTGGGTTGCTGTTGATGTAAATAATGTACATCGTACCATTTCATAGGCAAAGTGAAGCCGGTTTCTAAGTGATTTAAGGCTTGTGAAAAAGCTCTTTTGCTTATCGATAAGTAAATATCTGTTACCTGATCGCTAACTAATGTTACATAATCTTAATTTGATTACTATTATTATTATCTAATCATCTCCTGATCTTTTTCTAACCGTTTTCTGATTATCTGATGAACATTTCCATTAAATGGTTCAGAAGGCCAAATGCTTATTTGCTGACTCATGTTTCTCCTGAAGTTGACATGGCAGTATGGCTATACTTCTGCATTAAGAGCTGTCAGGGAAATCAGTGCAGTGGACACAAGTGCATCGGTGCAGAATAAATTGTGTTTGTGCTTTAATCAGTGTCCTTTTAAATGATGGATGGGTGTTTGTTCATCACAGGCACTTTGACTTTCTTTCCAGCTGACTTATAACTTGGTAGGAGAAGCAGGTACACATTAAGACCGTGGCTATTAATGCACATGTGGCAGAAGAGTCGGTGTTAACCAAGGCATCAGTGTTTGTTTAGTGAAGCGATGTTTGAACTGAGCGCTGTTTAGGATGGCATTGTCCATGTGCATCTGCAGTGTTTTCCCAGCAATGATCGATCTTGGGATAATTGTTTTTTGGTTATTGCTCATAATTTGTACAAACCTAACATCTTTATACTTTGATATTTCCAGGGCGATTTACTTTGCCACATACTCGACCATTAAGGAGCAAATGAACAGAATGCTGGAACCCGACTCCGTACCGGTGCACGTGGTGTCTGCTAGCACAGCAGGTAAATTTCTCCTTTTAAATCTTTCATTATTCATCTCGCACATTTACACACACACACACACACACACACACACACACACACACACACACAAAGCACAAACCTCCACAGTAATGGACGCCTCAAGTTTAGTGTTATGGCCGCACTGCATCATTTATTATCCGTTCACCTTATTAAAGGTCATCGTTTGCCTCAGTAACCAAACTCAAAGGGAAAATCCACTCTGAACAACTTTCATATTCATTTCTAGGATTAATGATCTTCTCAGAGGCATTTATTATTTGGTAATTCAAGCCTGACTTTTTTAGTTTAAGTATTTTAATACTGGTCCAGTGGAATCTAACACTCACTTAATTTCTACATAAAGACCAAGCAAAAGCTTTATCATCTAAATACTTTTAATGCAAATCACTATTGATAATAGTGTGCCATGTTTTAATCAGTTTGTATGATGCAAAAAAAAACCAGAGGCTGTCTTTTTCCTTATCTTGGCCCTGGATCTCCAGTATAAAACTCAAGGAGTAATCTTGACACACTAGACATGTCCTGGCTCAAGAAAGTCATTTAAAGTAGAAAGCAGTACACCTTGTAAGTAAGATAAAGATCTTGCATACTAGACTTCAGGCAGGGAAACAGAAATTGTGGTTTCTTGTTCTTGTGATTCAGCAGCTTTAATTTTTTAGCTTCCTTAGTTGTATTGTGTTTGAGACTGCAGGTAGTCTCTAATTCCTCACCCTTGTATATTACTACAATTGCATTACAAGAGGCAGTCAGCAGTTCTTAATTTTCAGGAGATAATAAAATATTAGATATTCTAAACTGTTTTCTTTTATTGCTCTTTCACTGCAGGTATTAATTTATTTGCAGCTTTACATTACATTTTCAAAATGATTTATAGATTTAATCGCAAGATTTTAATTTTATCAATCTGTTTAACAATAATGCAGCGTCATATTTCCGCAAAATCCTCAAAAGGAAGTGTCATTAGAGAGGTTCCTTGTTAACGATTCCAGTTTGCCGATGTATGTGTGTGTTTGTGCATGCGCACACACACTTTTTTTTTTCCACTTTGTCGACCCTCTCTTAAAAATGTTTAAATGTTTATGGATTAATTTTCTGAATCCTGAAAGGGCGGCAGGTCATATTATAAATGCAAAATGATAACTATACCTCAAAACACTATCCTGATCACTAATAATGGTACTGGATTTGCTTTTGTACTTTGTAGTTCAAATTTAGCTTGTTCTCTAAATCTGAAATCTGATCCCATTCGCATCCAGGATTCACGGCTATCACAGCGACCAATCCAATCTGGCTAATCAAGACCCGAATGCAACTGGATGCGAGGTATTTTATAATGTAATATGATAACACATTATCATACTTTGTCTGTCATTATTTATCTTTTAATCTTCAATATTAAACTTTATACTTATTATCTTGTAATATGGTTTACTATACCGTACGATTACACTTTATACTCAGTCACTTGTATTACATTTGGATTGGTCTAATTTACCCTGTCAGGAACCGCGGCGAACAACAGATGAGTGCGCTGCAGTGTGTGCGGCGAGTGTATCAGACAGATGGTCTACGAGGGTTTTACAGAGGTATGTCCGCATCCTACGCCGGGATCTCAGAGACGGTCATCCACTTTGTGATCTACGAGAGCATCAAACGGCGCCTCCTGGAGACCAGAGCAGCTACTCGCATGGACCAAGAGAACGAGACGGCACGAGATCCATCCGACTTCATGCAAATGATGATGGCAGCTGCGACCTCCAAAACCTGTGCCACCTGTATAGCTTACCCTCACGGTGAGGAGAGATGTCTGGTCTTACCTTTTTTCTGCTCACATTGATTTGAATGTGAATGTAATGAAAGTGTGTGCCAATGTAGACTGGGGAAAAGTCCTAACATTATTACTGGTATAGGTAATGTTTTCAATTCTAGCTTGCCAAATGATGATTAAACAATTGCAACTTGTTTGTTTTGTGCAGAGGTTGTGCGGACCCGGCTGAGGGAAGAAGGCACCAGATATCGCTCGTTCTTGAATACAGTGAGCACGGTGTCCAGAGAGGAGGGGTTTAAAGCACTATACCGTGGGCTCACCACCCACTTGGTGCGTCAGATCCCGAACACAGCCATCATGATGGCCACCTACGAGCTCGTCGTTTACCTTCTGGGCCACTAACTTCAGCCCTCTGACTTTTGACTGTTCACCCTGACTTTCTCCCCCTGTTGTGGGGGGGGGGGGGGGGGCTTGCATTCGGAAAAAGCTGCTGCTCAAAGTGCCAATGAAAGACATTGAAGTGTTTTTCTGTGGAGAGGTTTCTCTTTTTTTCCCCCAAGGCTTATATTAAGCTGCTTCCAAAGGAGTCTTGTGTAAGACTCAACACACTCTAAGGTGCCTGAAGAAACACTTCAATCAGATCTTTGGATTAACCGTGCTTGTACACCTTTAACCAAAACGATCTCATTTTTTGAGAGTATTGTGCTTTTGTTTGTTTTGACAAGAAAGCTGGATGGTTACTCTTAGGCAAAATAAAACTGAAAAGTAGGAGATGGTTAAAAATGTGCAGGGCCGTGCCGAAAAGCCATGTTCTCATTTGTCTGTGCTTAGACTCAGGGCCAAGCCGAAATTAAGGAAGACGCACTTAGATGCCATACAGAAGCAAGGGTGCTCCTGTTTCATCCCTGCAGTGCAGTGGGAGTTTAAAACAGGGTTGTTTGTGTGTTTGTACATATCTTCGTGTTGTATGTTGTGGGCTTTTGTGTGAATTAATGGTTGCCTTTGCTTAATATATATTATTAACACATGAATGTACATGCATATGTGACCAAAGTAAGAGCCCAAGCTTACTAAAGACGTTACTGAATGATGCAACATTCGTCGAGTTGATTGTCTGTTCACTTTTATGTGGGAGAAGAAAAAAAAGCTTTTCAAACTATCACCAATAAATGTTACCATTTCTGCACATATTTCGTACTTGAGCCTTTATGGGCTGAAAGCATTCAACCCCTGTACACCAAATTCATTCAGTCAGCCAAGATATTGAGCACCTGATGTTTTATTTTGTACTAAAGTTTATCGCTTTCGGTTGAGCATTCCTTGCATGACTAATTATATCCGAATTAGTTTTTGCGCTTAGAATTAACATTCTACCTGTGAGCCATACTTTCTACAAAAATCTGATGCTCGTGTGAAGCGAAAACAAATTTCGAGATATTAAGGATATTTTGCTATATATATTTTTATCAAACAGCAATCCTATTTCATTTATGCAAAGTTGTTGCTGTATTTTTATTTATGCATCATTTACTATTTACGTCACTCCAAACTCCCTCCCACCTGAGAGTACAGTGGTCATCCTTTTCAGTATTGTGTTTTACGTCTACAGGTTCACATATTGTCATTGCTTGACAGATGAAAAAATAAAATGTTCATAAATTTTTACAATAAAAATATTTGCATTGATTATCGTGTTTCAGTTCCTTTGTGTTTCAGTTCTATGTTTGGTGTGTTTTGTGTAGATATATCAAAATGACCACCAGTGTGGAGAACTATGAAATCTGCAGTTCATAGTTTATTCTTGGCTTCTGAATGCAAAGCAGGGTTGTGAAATTTATTTACTTTTTCTCATCCAGTAGTTACAACAAGTTCTTATTCAATAATCGGTTAATGGTAATAAGATGCACATTTTTTCTCAGAATTCCCTTTTGTTTAAATTATTCTAGCAGCACAATCACAACAAATTAGTTATTTGAGAGAAAATGATGAACAGATTAGAGATTAATTGGCCAATTAAATCATTGTCCCAGCCTATTAAATTGGTCCCCTATTGTGACCTCATATAAGATCGAATGACTACTTCTTCCTTGTTGTTTGTTGTTGTTGTTGTTGGTCTTTCGGCTGTTCCCGACAAGGGGGTCGCCACAGCGGAATATCCAGTCCGCACGACAACTTGACAACGGATTAGAATTACCGTTAAACAAGGAAGAAGACGAAAGTGTCTATATAAATTATTGCTATAATTTTTGCTGAGCCACACCCTCTAGAGAGCAACAGAGCTCAGCAACAAGTCAAGGGACGGGATCTTACTACAGTATACTATAAGGTTGCCAGAGGGGAAAAATTTAATAGGTCTGGCCCTGGCCAATACAATTTACACCTCATGATTGCACATGCACACTGTAGACTAAAAATAACTAAAACGTCTTAAAAATTAAACGTCGCTTTTAATGTTCAGTCCTGTGTGCCGTTTGTTCTGTGGTTGAAGACTGAGCTGTTCACCATGTTTCTTCATGGGAAAAGAAATGCCATGTTAGTGGTATTTCAGTCTGTAATATGAAACCAGTGACCCTAATAAAAATTTTAATTAAAGATTATTTTCAGTTTATTTTCATTTTCAACTAAAAATGCTGTCTTGTGGAGGATTTCTGCAATTTTAAAAGGAAATGAAGGTAAATAAACAATTTAGCTGACAATCAATTAATGTAACAAAACTTACCTTAAAACATACAAAGAGCTTACAATGAATGCCTTGCAAAAGTATTCATACCCCTGAACTTTTACACATTTTGTCACATTCCAGCCACAAACAAATGTATTTTATTGGGATTTTATTTGATAGTCCAACACTGTGGCACCTAATTGTGAAGTGGAAGGAAAATAATAGATGGCTTTCAAAAATCTGAAAAGTGTGGCATGCATTTGTATTCAGCCCCTTTTACTCTGATACCCCTAACTAAAATCCAGTGGAACCAATTGTCTTCAGAAGTCACCTAATTAGTAAATAGAGTCCACCTGTGTGTAATTTAATCTTAGTATAAATACAGCTGTTCTGTGAAACCTTCAGAGGTTTGTTAGAGAACATTAGTGAAAATATCCCAAGCTTTAAACATCTTACGGAACACTGTTCAATCCGAAAATGGATAGAAAATGCTCAACTGAAAACCTACCAAGACATGGCCATCCACCTAAACTGACATGCTGGGCAAGGAGAGCATTAATCAGAGAAGCAACCAAGAGGCTCATGGTAACTCTAGAGAAGCTGCAGAGATCCAAATCTTAGGTAGGAGAATCTGCCCGCAGGACACCTATTAGTCGTGCACTCCACAAATCTGGCCTTTATGGAAGAGTGGCAAGAAGAAAGCCATTGTTGAAAGAAAGCCATAAGAAGTCCCATTTGCATTTAGCGACAAGCCAAATGTAAACACTATGAATGGTGGTGGCAGCATCATGTTGTGGGGAGGATGCTTTTCTTCAGCGGGGACAGGGAAGTTGGTGGGAAGATGGATGGAGCCAAATACAGGTAAATCTTAGCAGAAAACCTGATAGAATCTAGACTTGAAACTAGGGCGGAGGTTCACCTTCCAGCAGGACAACTGCCCTAATCATACAGCCAGAGCTACAATGGAATGTCAAAGCAAATGTATGTGTTAGAATGGACCCGTCAAAGTCCAGACCTAAATCCAATTGAGAATCTGTGGCAAGACTTGGGAATTGCTGTTCACTGACGCTCTCCATTCAATCTGATTGAGCTTGCGCTAGAATAATGGGCAAACATTTCACTCTCTAGATGTGCGAAGCTGGTAGAGACATACCTCAAAAGACTTGCAGCTATAATTACAGCAAAAGATGGTGTTCTTCAAAGTACTGACTCGGGTGGTGGGGTGGGGGGATGGGGCTGAATACAAATGCATGCCAAATTTCTCAGACATTTATTTGTAAAAAAAAAAAATTTTTTTTAACCATTTTCCTTTCCATTTTTCATCATTTTCCTTCCACTTCACAATTATGTGCCACTTTGTGTTGCTCTATCACATAAAATCCCAATAAAACACATAAATGTGGAAAAGTTCAAGGGGTATGAATACTTTTGCAAGGCACTCTACCTAGAACTCAAACTGCTCATTATCATTCTACTGGCATAGCAATTTCTATGAGAAATTATATAAGGTAAGGAGAGAAATTTAAAAAACCCTTAAAATTGCCCCACTGACCAAAACCATTCTGGATCTCTGGCTCTAATGGTCTCTGGTCATTTCTTTTTCTCTTCTGCATTGAGTGTGTGAGACAATCTGGCACATGGCCAGAAACACACGCCCGTGCATTACACAGACACGACTGTGGTGCCGCTGTGGAACAAGGACACTCTAACTCTAGTTTCGTTTCTCCTTATGCTTATGCAAAGAAGGTAAGCTTAGTTTTGGTTATATACAGTGTAATGTGTATATCTAAACCCTTAACATATATAATTGAGACGTTTGGCTCAAAATAAGAACTGAACCTCTTGCATTTGCCCTTCATACGGAGGTGTTGCTCATAAAAAGGCTGGGACTTTGGGTTTATTCAAAGAAATATTCCCTCTCTGGTTGGTAGATGTCATGTGCCGAGGGAAAGTTACCTAATGGTAATTTTGGCAAGACCAAACATGGGGGAAAGTATGAGAACAGCATTTTAATGAATTTGCTTTATATGTCTTGATTTCTTTTCTTTGTTTTCTTTAAAGAAGAATAAGTTTGAACACCTATCCATGCTTTACAGCAGTGGTTCTCAACCTTTTTTTGCAGGGGGCCGCACTATGTCCAAGTTCAAGTCTCACGGGCCGCATATTATTTACATATGACGTCATCAACGCTCAATAACCA
>JAOTQY010000050.1:19888236-19898877 GCA_026413445.1 Dolichallabes microphthalmus
ACAGGTGCTCGATAAGATTGAAAAAAGCGCAGATATGCTGTTCAGGAAGGACGTCGGGAGCGGGATATTTATTACTAAATTACTAAATACCGCTACAGCAATTTGTTTGTAAATTTATTCCCGCGCCACAAAAAACCTCTACCTGGGGGTGCCAGGGAGAACACTTCATTCTCGAAAGGAATTCTACATGTCTCTCCCCATTAGAGGGCTATCCCCATGGTCTTGGGCACATGAGCCTCAGGACTTCTTTATGAAGAAGACAGTATGCCGGTCCGACCTCTTTGAGGTGGATTGCAGAGCGCGGCGCGACGCACCCCAATCTTTACGAGGGGGTGCCCGGCTCAAAAACACTCTTCTTGTGTGTTTCACGCCTCGCAAGAGTCGGACCCGGTCGAGACTGGGTGGCCGACAGTCCCGACTCTTGAGCACGGCGGGGAAGGAATTTCCCAAAGGCTTGTTCATATAACTTCACCTCACAAACCTAGTGGCGACCGAGTTAACGACATCGCCAAACAGGCCGGAATGGGGGCATCAGGGAGGAATGCACGATCCTTATCCTTGATGCCCATGAGATTCAGCCACAAGTGCCTCTCCGCGGAAACCATTGCAGCCATAAACGTCCGATAGCATGAGCCGTCCGCCCGGCGTAATTCCAGTGCTCAAGTGTCTCTCAGCAGGTCAGCCTGGTAGGCCTGCAAAACCGCTATGGTGTGCAATGGAGCACCAACCTCACCTGCTGCCTGAAAAGCTTTTCCCTCCAGGGAAGATGGAAGTCTACACAACTCGAAAAGAAGTGTTAGCTTTTCAGGGAGAGTGTTGTCCAAGGAGAGAGATACTGTAGAAGAGACGCTTCCAGGCTATCTGGGCGCAATCATATAACCCTGCGCTTCCACATCAACTATATTTAAATAAATAAGTAAGTCGATGGCATGAAAACACGGGATGAATACAGCTTACTCCATGAAAGGGTTAACTCATCATGGAGATTGATAAGAAAGGGGAGAGAGCGCCGTTGAGGGTCCGCCCCCCCGGCCACCCGACAGAACCTGCCGTCTAATGTCAAGTGCTTGGAGGCTATTTCCATCTCCGCGAAAGCAAGAGAGGATGTCTATCCTTGCGCATTCACAAGAAGCGCCAGGGCACGCTTGAGAGCGGACAGAGGAATTTCCCGATCCGGCGAGGGCGCGAGAGATAGGAGGGGAAATCCGTCTCCCGCACACCTGCCAGATTCACGCGTAAGCCCCAGGAATGCACCGCTGCTCGAACCTTCTCTAAGGAATGCGAGCCACGTGCGAAGCACTTTAATCGAAACAGTAAGTGTAGAGATCGCCCTCCGATATGGATTATCGCACACGGAGGGACATCTCGTTTAAAACTATGCCATATCGGTGAGTTAAACACTTTCTTATTTTGCTGGTTTACACACAGACACGCAAACACAACTAGGCTGTCATGAAGACAAAAAGATCTGAAGAATGTTTCCGGTTTACCCCTATTTATAACCTGCAGGTGCGTCTCATCAGATGACGTCACCTGACCGGGGTTATATAAGACAAAATTTGATACACATATACTTCACAACCGGCAACACGAAAAGATGTTCCCATAGCGTTTTCACGCAGCCTTTGAAAGGGAATGTTTACGTGAAAAGGACCCAAGGCTTACTAGCAGAACACTGACCAGAGCATCACACTGCCTCCATCAGCTGGCTTCAAACCACAGGGCATTATTTGTCATTACTGCTTCAGCTAAGCAATGGGATTTGATGTCCTCATGAAAATGTGGTTCATTTGACCAGTCCACCTTTTTCCATTGCTCCAAGGGCCAGTTCTGATGCTAAAATGCCCATTGTAGGTACGGTTGGCAGTGGTCAGGGGTCAACATGGGCACTCTGCCTGGTTAGCAGCCATACAGCACCATACATACTGTATTATACAGTGGGGCACAAAAGTATTTAGTATTTAATTTAGTATTTAGATTTTCTGGATTTTTATTCTTATTTTGTCTCTCATAGTTTAGGTATACCTATGATGAAAATTACAGGCCTCTCATCTTTTTAAGTGGGAGAACTTGCACAATTGGTGGCTATCTAAATACTTTTTTACCCCACTGTAGCTGGCCATCATAGCCAGCATTAACTGCATTTACACCAATTTGTCCCACAATAGATCTTTTGTGGGACGGGCCCACATGGACTAGTTCTTTTTTCCCATGCATATTGATGGGACTTGGGTGTCTGTTATTCTCTCACCAGTTCATTAGTCCTTGGACCCTTTTTGGAAGGAACTAACCAGTACGTACCAGAAACACCCCAAACGACTTGACATTTTGGCGATGCACCGCCAATTTGTTCATTGTCAAACTTGCTCAAATTCTTATGCTTGCCCATTTCTCTTGCTTCCAATGCATTAAGATAAAGAACTAGCCATTCACTTGCTGCATAATATATCCCACCACTTGACAGGTGCCATTGTAATGAGATAATCAATGCTATTTACTTTACCTGTCAGTGGTTTTTATATTATGACAGATTGGTGTATTTATTAGAAGTGCCACTGAAAAATGTCCAGTAAATATGACCAAAAGCTGCTGGGGGTTTTGGGTCTTTGTGTGAAGTTAAGCTCTGTCCTTGGTTATGCATTTAAAAGTAAAAGAAAACAAGCACTTAAGGAGCGGAAGCATGAAAGAATATAATTTATTGATGAAGCCAGGCATGTTAAATAATAAGCCTAATGTTTTTTTTTTTTTACAGTGCACTCATCGATGTACCCCTGTCTCTGTCGTGTGTGAGTGTGTGTGTTTTGTTTGCCTCCGTGGGGTGTTGGTGTGCACATGAAAAAGTCAGCATGTGTATGCTGTCTGACTCTGTGGGGTTCGGTGGTGTTTATGAAGGTGAGAATGCGTGTGTTCTGCCTGACTCAGTGGGAGTGGTGGTGTGTGTGAACGTAAGCGCGTGTCTCTAACCGTTGCGGTCGATAGCGAACGGTGCGTTCTCTGTGACGATTTGGTAGTTGCAGATCTGGCTGTATTGAGGCGAACAGTCTCGGTCTGTGGCGTCGACCTGCAGGATGCTGTCACACACTCTGCCCTCTTGCACAGAGCCCGAATACACAGCGCTGCTGAACACGGGGGAGAACTCGTTCACATCGCCAACCTGCACATGTACAACTGCCCTGAGAGAGAAGAAGAGGGAAAGAGAAAGGGAGAGGGTAAGGAAAAACTCCTTTTTTTTTTTTTTAACTAAACACTTTATTCTATCAGCATATTTTATTAAGCAGAATCCAAGAATTACTGTCTTGGTTGGTAGCATGGGTCAAAGCACAGATCCGCAAACACGCTGCGCTTTATTCTGTATACAGGGTCTTGGGGGGCCGGAAGCCTATCCTAGGAGACTTGGGGCACAAGGCAGGTTGCACCCTGGACAGGGTGCCAATCCATGCCACGGCACACTCATACACAAGTGCATTCACACACTACAGGCAAGTAGCCTAATCTGCATGTCTTTAGACTATGGGAGGAAACTGGAGTACTCAAAGGAAACCCATCAAGCACAGGGAGAACAAGCAAACTCCATGCACAGAGACCCAAGGTGGGAATCGAACCTGGAGAAGAAAGGCAACAGTGTACACCAGGTAACATGAACTATAGAATCTATGACTTGAAATTAGCCAAAACAAAATAGAGAGAAGAAAAGAGCACGGTATGCACAGACCAACAAATTGAAACAGCTAAGGAGCAAAGATAGGATTAGAAAATGATGAATACACATGGTCCAGGTGGGAATTCACTGTGCAATTTATTAGGAACATGTGACCACTAAGAGTTTTCAACGGATGATTTAGATCTCAAATCACAACCCCTCCACAACCTATTGGCTAAACAGTGGAGCATTTTCATCAAGAGAACACTTTGTCACAGCAAAACTAAAGAGCGCAACAGGACGTCTTTCCTGCTGACTGCAATTAGACTGAACGATACTGTATCTCTGCTCTGTCGGGAGAGAGAGCACCTCCTCTGACATTACTATCTAATTCATCATATACGTTCTGTTCTGTGTTTATTAACCATGCTGTTAATCTGTTATGTTTACACCGACATTCATAAGTCAGTGTGTCAGAAGACATCGTCCTGTGTACAACACGAGCTGTGCACCTGGTCATACGGACCAGTCCAGGCAATCCTCACATATGATTTGAACATGTGCTGAGTTACTGCCAGTTTCATCCCCAGACTGGTGACCCAGGAGCAGAAGAATCATTGCGTCTAAGTCTGCCAAAAGCGTGCCGTGGATGACCTGTCTTTCATGTCAAGGATCATTACCGGTGATGAAACTTGGATGCATGGGTACGACCCTAAGACAAAGCAAGAGTCCTCACAGGGATGACCCCATCATCTCAACGACTGAAAAAAGTGAGACAGGTCTGGAGCTCGACTAAGTGCATGCACTCATCATCTTTTTCAATATTCAAGGAATTGTGCATCGCGCATTCGTCCCCAGGGGCCAGACCGTAAATAGTGAATTCTTCTGCCAGGTTTTAAGGTGTCTGAGGGCAACCTGATCGTATGATCATTCTTCTGATCAATCTTTCTTTTTTACTGATATTACAACCTACTGGTGCACCTTACTGGTGTAAGGTTACTTACTGTAAGCTCCTGTATATCCAATCATCATGTACATACATAGAAACAGTAAATTCTTATTATCATGCAAAATTTTACCTCGTTAATGTGCCTTAATGCAAAGTTCCCAGATTCCCACCTGACTGCAGGAGACATTCTCAGAAATGACCTAAACCCCACTGCAAGCCTCATGGGATGTGCTGAGTAAGATTTTACAAAGTGGTTTTGTCATCAATACGTGATTTTATGCAAAAATTAATTCATGCAATTATTTGCTGGAAATAAATGTTGTGCACTGGATAAGGCTGTCAAAACAATGCCATGGTGGATGCACACCATAATCAAAGCTAAATGCAGTCTAAAGAAAGATTAGTGTGTTGTTGTTTTTTTGCCCAGGCAGTGTTATGTTCAACTGTCAAGTAGATTTTTGAGCAAGTGTACATATACTAAGTTTTTAATTTACTGAACTTCTGTTGCAGACTCATAACATGACTCCTAATGTAAAAATGTGTTCTAATATTTAACAATTTATAATTTCTAAATCAGCCCTATTGTTTTTCTAAGGATTTCTTTTTCACCATTTTGGGCTTTTTCAGGGTTAACATGCTCAAACACACTTGCAAATTGGCACGCAGGGTGGAATCTGCTGCAATTAGGATGCCTGAGATTTTGCAGCATAGCTGATAGTACACATTTAGAGCTCATTGAGCTGAACAACATTTGCATTACATGTCATGGGCTCTACTCAACAAGAAGTCGGTTATTTTGGGTTGTTTGCAACACACACCCATTGGAATTTGATACACACTTCCTAGGGAATTTATGTGTAGCCACCAAACCGGGTCTACTTTATGTGATCTCAAGACATTGAGGATGCAAGATTATAGATGGGTTTTGGATTTCTCAAACGGGTCAGTCGTACCAATGCCTTAAACTTATGCTAAAAAGTGGTTAATAACTTTCTGTGTGGCATTATATTGAGTGACAACAGATTGTGACATGTGCCGGAAGCCTATCCCAGGAGTCTTAGGGCATGTGACATGGTACACCCTGGACGGGGTGCCAATCCATCGCAGGGCACACATACACAAGTGCTTTCACACACTATGGGCAATTAGCCTAATCTTTGGACTGTGGGAGGAAACTAGAGTACCCGGAGGAAACCCACCAAGCATGGGGAGAACATGCAAACTCCATGCACACAGACCCAAGGTGGCAATCGAACCCAGACCCTGGATGTGAAAACACCCACACAGTATTTTTAAACCAGGCAATATGAGCAACAGAATCTAAGACTTGAAATTACGCAGAAAAAAAGACAATGCAATGAGAGAAGAAAAGAGCAGTATGCACACAACAGGAGCAAAGATAGGATTCGAAAATAATTAAGAATTAGTTCAGTCATTTAAACAGTCCAGGTGGGAATTCACTGTGCAATTTATTAGGAACACGTTGGAATTTGATACACACTTCCTAGGGAATTCATGCGAACGCCACCAAACCGGGCAGATGTGATCTCAAGACTGCATTTCTCAAACGGGTCAGCCGTACCAATGCCTTAAACTTATGCTGAAAATGCTTAATAACTTTCTGTGTTGCATTATATTGAGTCATATTGTGATATCACATTGAGTGACATCCAGCATCTGGGGCTTTTTGGAGATCTAAACATAGAATTCCTCCCTTTTTCTAAAATTATGTCATAATGGTATTGATATGTCCCCTTTAAATGCATGTGCCCACTTTCTTTATTGTGTGCCCAGGTGGTGATGGTGCAACTTTTCATTGCTTGCTATTTTATACCTTGTTTTTTTTTGCGTGTGTGTGTGTGTGTGTGGGGGGGGGGGGTTGAAGTTGATCATCATCAACTTCTGATGATGTCCAGCGAGGTATTAAACCCTTTCCTTGGCATAAAGTTGAAACTGTGTGTTTGGCCATAAAGGAGTTTTGTACATTTTTCTCATGTTTTTTTCCCCACAGTAACATCCTAAGCTATCAGAGCTGTTGTCTGCTGTGTGAGTTTATGTCCTATTTAATTTTTGTTTATCATGCACTGCTGGTGCATCTCTTAAAAAAAAAAAAAAAGATTCATGAATATATAAAAAAAAAAAAAACATAGCAGGTAGCATGCATTGTCATGGATAATACAGAGCATATGGCACTACTGATAATAAAAAAATGTTGCACAGGAGGACCAGATACCTGCCACAGCTTAATGTAATGACATCCAGCCAGACTGACATGCTGCAAAAACCATTGTAAAGCGGTTGTCCCTGCAAGTATAATATTAACTTGTGCATTTACTCACTCTCTCACTCACTCATCTTCTATACCGCTTTATCCTGCCTATCCCAGGAGGGTTAGGGCACGAGGCAGGCTACACCCTGGACAGGGTGCCAATCCATCGCAGGGCACACACACACATACTACGGGCAATTTGGGAACGCCAATTAGCCTTACCTGCATATTTTTGGACTGTGGGAGGAAACCGACCAAGCACGGGGAGAAAATGCAAACTCCATGCACACAAAAACAGGAACCGAGCCTGGCCGGGAATCGAACCCGGACCCCGGAGGTGCAAGTGCTAACCACTACACCACCGTGCCACCCTTGTGTATTTATACATGTCAAATATAGGAGAGCAGGGCAATAGAAATGTATATATACATGGATTAAATGTGCTGGGTTTAATCGAAAAAGGGCCATAGTGTTCTTAAAATGTCAGAATATTTCGTTTATAGCGATATGTTTAAATAATATGGGGAAATGTGTGTGAAAAACTTAAGCTAATATCATTCAAATCTTAAATATAAATTTTTTCTTTCTTGCAAGTAAGCATAATAAATATATTGCTTAGATACAGTATACAGTAAATGCAGTAGTCAAGTCTTGTGACACCCGTTATTTCTTTGTAATTTGCTTCCAAAAAGCCAGATGTTCTTATATTTTTTATGTAGTCGTAAGGAATAGTTCTCAAGTCTCTCATTTCTGACTCTTGATTTCAGTCCAGTTCTTGTAGAGGAATGTTTTTTGTTTGCTACGCCACACTGTGACTTGGACCAGTGAGAAACAAGAGCAGGAGATGAGATATGATCAGGCCGGTGAAAAGTACTGTATAGCGGTGAAGCTGAATGCTGAGCGGTTGGACCAGACCAGAGAATTGCTGCTGAGGTTGTGACAAATAACCAGTTTTTTTAAAATTGTATCTTTAGGCACTTTGCAGCCTGTCACAGTAGAAATAAAAAAGAAAATTTTAATCTACATCATTCAATTTAATATGAGGAAATGAGGGGTGGCTCAGGTCTTTTGCACTGTACTATAAATAATAACTATCTGTTCTGAAATGTGCGTGAAGGGAAATGTTGAGGTTATTCAGAGAGTGCATGTGCATGTGCATATAGATGAAGACTCTGGGGTTCGACTGGTTCGTTGGGTTAAAGAACAAAACGTTGAAGAAAACTCTGCTTCCTCAGCCACATATATAAGTGAATATAAAACTAAGTAGGATGATGTACTTTCAAAACCCTCAGTTAAGTTGATAACTTTCAGTATTACACAGGACAGCTCTTTAGGACATGGCGTGTATACGAAGTTGACACTGGAAACTCCTTCCAAAGATCCTCAGGGAAAGCTTTATTATAGTGTGATTTTTAATCTTAGTTTTCGGAGGAGGGCTCGCTTCAACAGGCACCTTCTAGAGCCACCGGATAATCGCTTTGTCCCCGACAGCAATCAATAAAACAATCTTTGGTAAATCAGTTCTGTCCCAGTGACCGGACAGTTGTGAGTTTAAGTCCCAAAGTTGCCAGAATTGGGACCTCAAGCGAAAACAGCTGACCTTCAAATTTCCAGTGTGCATCTTTTCATTTTTAATAAAACTGTCTATCAAATTAGGAGAAGGTATTGTGAGAGAGATTTAAAAAAAAAAGAGAGATAAGCTGTATAAGGCAGGTTTATGGCGAGTAATCCATCCAGTAGAACGGCAGTGGTGATACAGTATTTCTATTTTCTGCCTTTAAGCCTGTAAATCTGTAATCAATGCTTTTTATTTTTATTTATTCTTCCATAAAACTTTGATAGGCCATTTAAAAGGAGCCACACACTCAGCACAGAGACTGACATTTATTCATTCGTTCACCAAGACTGAGCGCTCAGTTTTATTGGGGCTATTTAAAAAGTAATAGCAGAAACATAATGGTGGCAAGTGGGTAGCTTGCGGGCTCTTAGCTTTTCTCCCCCCCCTGCCCAAAACCATTCCAGTGGCTTCTCTAACCAAGCTATAAAAAAAATTGCAAATGTGGTATGAAATGTTATTAAGGTAGAACACAATTGAAAGTTTATCATGTATAACCTAATGATAGAGAATGGGCTTAATCAGGAGTGAAAGTATACATTTTTTTTGGCTGTACTACTGTACTGTTGGGCAGCACGGTGGTGTAGTGGTTAGCACTGTCGCCTTGCACCGTCCGGGTTCGATTCCCGGCCAGGCTCGATTCCCGTTTCTGTGTGCATGGAGTTTGCATGTTCTCCCCGTGCTTGGTGGGTTTCCTCCCACAGTCCAAAGATATGCAGGTTAGGCTAATTGGCGTTCCCAAATTGCCCGTCGTGTGTGAATGGGTGGTGAGTGTGTGTGTGTGTGCCCTGCGATGGACTGGCACCCTGTCCAGGGTGTACCCTGCCTTGCGCCCCAAGTCTCCTGGGATAGGCTCCAGGTCCCCCGCGACCCTGAACACAGGATAAAGCGGTATAGAAAATGACTGACTGACTGTACTGTATGTAGCCAAATGGTAAAGACAATAAACCATGGCGGTGGTGGACACTCTCACGAGTTTCATAAGAATCTTTTGCTCCAAACATCAAATAGTAGTGACATGCAGTGAATCATGAACTTGTTAGCATGCTGGCAAAAGCTCGCACTCACAAGTAATGAAAGATCGAAACACAATCTGGTTCAGGGACAATTCAGAACAACTTGGAAGCAAATACTAAAGTGACAAACTATTGTCATGTAAGATGATGTTACCAGATGTGTTTTCTTGTTGAAAGTGCTTACCGTGACTGGTTCTGATTGTGCGTTTTGGAAGGTAGCTGATCCCCGTCTTTCCAGTAATGTGTACCACTAAAAGATTAAGTGGTGATACACTGGAAAGCGGGGAGGGAAGCTGCCTGCCAAAACCCACATTCAAAACCAGTCTGGGTAGCACCTTTGACATTACCCCAATCCATCACAGGGCACACACACATACTACGGGCAATTTGGAAATAACATGCAAACTCCATCCACACAGAGACAGGAATCGAGCCTGGCCGGGAATCGAACCCAGACCCTGGAGGTTCAAGGCGACAGCGCTAACCACTACACCACCGTGCCACCCTTGTGCATTTATACATGTCAAATATTAGGACAGCAGGGCAGTCAGCTGGACTGGTTGTGTCTGAATGTAATGATGGATGATCTGTATCTGCCCATGTACACGGAGCGGTATTGATCGTGTCTTCTTTACTCAAAAAAAATCATTCTCTCTCTCTCTCTCACACACACACACGCACACACACACACACACACACACACAGGAATACGCATTTTAAATTTGAACAAATCTCCAGTATAACGCAATCTGCTTTTCAAGCGCACAAACATATTGAACCGCTAAAGAAGAACAAACTACCAGCTTTCTTTAATCTGTAACTTCAATCCTCAATCTGTGGGAGGTTTGAGTGTGTGTGTGGGTTGGTAGAAATGGGTTATGCGGCTAAGCTGTTCTACTCAAGGGGGCTTGGGGGAAAAAAACGAAACACCAAAATTGACATCTCTACTTTCTTGTATGTTCCCTTTTTCTATTATACTGTATATTGTTTTGCATATATTTTTAAACAATAATTTGTATGTAACTGAACATCTCAGTTCTACTGTATAATTTACTTATCTTTTGATTTATTAGTGTTCATTCATTCATTTTCTATACCGCTTTATCCTGTTCAGGGTCGCGGGGGCCTGGAGCCTATCCCAGGAGACTTCGG
>JAOTQY010000050.1:19936451-19948961 GCA_026413445.1 Dolichallabes microphthalmus
CACGGGGAGAACATGCAAACTCCATGCACACAGAGACGGGAATCGAGCCTGGCCGGGAATCGAACCCGGACCCTGGCAGTGCAAGGCGAAAGTGCTAACCACTACACCACACACACTACACACTAACAATTTTGCCTTTAGCAAAATTAAAACCTGCTATATGCATATTTTAGTAGTGGACCTATAATCAATCCCTGGAGCATCCCTTAAAGAATCATCTCTCCATGTTTTATCTTCTCTCTTAGGCTATTTTTCATATTGCCACTTTACAACCATAAGAATCATAAAACTTCCTTTCACCTACATAGCAGTCTATTAGTTTTAACATCACATCCCTTTCTATTGGTCATAGGGGACTCACCCAGCATTGTTAAAACATTGTGGTGGGACGGTTGGGAAATGTTGTTATTACATTTGATGTAATGACATCAGAACACCATTGACTACATGACGAAGGGATATCTTTTAATAAATGCCAAAGCCCCCCCCCCCCAAAAAAAAAAATAACAATGCTGCAAAACACCTTTCAAATAACATAAATATCAACCAGAACTCAAGCTACAGTATGGTTGATACTGTGAGGGCACTGCACGCTTACTACTGGCCCACTAGGAAACATGATTCCACAAGACCTTTGGGGGTGTGCTATGATGTCTGGCACCAGAACCTTGGTAGCAGATCCTTTGGGTGCTGTACATATCAAACTTTGTTTGTCCGGGGCATTCCCATGGATGCTCAGCCGGATTGGATTGGGTCCTAGGAAGTTTGGGGCCGGATAGATGGCCTTGGGCTCTCTGCATGCTGCACCCCATTCACAGTGGCTCTGGTGCACTGGGTGTTCTGGTACGTTTCTATCATGGCAAGCCTTGACTTTGTGCTATTTTGACGTTTTATGCTTTGAGTTTTTGGGGGATCAGTCTGGCCTGGCCTTGAGACTTGGGTGCTCAAGATCCTGTCAGCAGTTTAATGATACTGTATATAATTGGTGATCAATGTACTGTAGGTCAGTACACCTGCGGTGGATTTAAAAGTTATGGCTGAGTGGTACAGTACAGTATATGTTGTGTACACATGAAGCACTTAAGGAGGTTAAGGATTTTGGTCAGCATCCACAAAATATAAAAACGTCCCCCTGCACCATCACTCTAACATGTACAGTACATACTGTACACACTGAGACTTACTGTTGATTTAACTATGGAAATTGTAGTTAAGTTCATAAAAAAATTTACTGAGACTTTTTAGAAAAAGTGCAAGAGAAATAAAGAAAAAGAGATAGCCAGTGGCATCCAATTAATAAGAGTGAGAGAAGAAAGGGAGAAGATAGTGAAGTGGGACTGTTTTCCCTAAATGTGCTAATTATTGTTTTTAATTAATTCAGTCTTCATTTTTTTGTTTGAAAAGTAACTTTGAACCCTCTAGTTTTAATGTCAGCAGAAAAACAAAATAACATACAGTATTAGTCTTTTTATCTGGATTTTACTTTTGTCTGAATGTTCCTGTAGATCCTGATGTTCTGAAGATAACCTTACATCTTTTTTTTATTTATTATTATTACTTTTTACAACAGCATGTCAAATATTTTTATGGATAATTTTTTTATTATTATTATAATTTTTTACATATTTAGAGAGCTTAAATAAAAATGCCCACACTGCATTTTTTTACATACACACACACACACACAACACACAACACACGGTATAAAAGACTGATAAACTGAACTGTACAAGCAGGCATGGGTGCTTGTTAAAAACCTGTTGACTAAGCTGTATTCTGCTTTCATTTCATTATTTTCAAAGCAAAAGCACCTCTGTGAGTCCTTTATAATCCAGTTCACTTCACTGGTATTATGGAGTACAGGCATGATGAAACAAGCTCTGTAATGTAAGAATAATGCAATTGGATTTAATTGCAAAGCTTTTTTAAATTTATTTATGCACAGTAAGATGCACACACACTGAGGTCAGCAATGATCAAAGTCAATTAATTTCAAAACACATTACTTAAAACACATTACAAGTAGGAACCAGACCTCCAGAACAGCCAGCGCCAACTACAAATCTTTTTGATGACTGTCCAACATCAGCACTGAGTATAGCAGCACCGCAAACCAGAAAGGTGGTATAGAAAAAAAAAGCAGAAACACAACAAAACAGGAAAATGACAAAAAAAAGACAAAACCAAAGACACAACGGCAATATCAAAGACATGATCGCAAGACAAAGACCTCAGGGGTATCTCAGTGGTTAAGGCATTGGACAACGGTTCATAAGGTCCCAAGACCACCCTGTTGGGTCCTTGATCATGGCACCTAACCCTCAACCCCAAGACACAGAGGCAAGAGGAGAAAAAAAAGGTGGTCAACCAGAAATTATGAACAAAACCTAAAGCACGGTGACAAAACCAAAAACGCAACAGCAATCACTAAAGCATGACAGCACAACCAAAAATATGATGACCAACCCTAAGGCAGGACAGCAAAACAAAAAAGTGTATCCGCAAACACAACAGCAATAATCCAAACCAGAACATCACTACAGTATCTTCTTGCTGATTGGCTAAAATCAATCATCAGATGATGGAACATGGAGAGCTGGAGTAGCTTAAACAATAGGGGTATTAGTTTCAAAATATGTGCTATCTCACCTACAGTATGCGGTTTCGCGCGGTGGCCGCGCGATTCACCGCAAGTTTTTGGCGTTGTGAGTACGTTTCCATCTTTCCGCGCGAAAAATGAAACATGTTTAATTTTTTTGCCGGGCCTCGCGGAAGTTTGCGGACCTTGGCGAACTTCGTGGAACGTCAGCGGAATGTTGGCGGGCAATCGCGGCAACTCACGGTGCCCGACACCGCATCTCACCGTGAGTCAAACCGCATAGGTGAGATAGGGGTATTAAAACACAAGAAGTAAAATGTCAGCCCGGATCATCACAACTACTATACTGTACAGTATATACACACAAGGTCAACCTCATACATTTGGCAAAACACTACACACAAAAACATTTGGTCGCTCAATAGTCCAGGACTGAAATTCCTACAAACTGTTTTGTATCTGGGGCTTCAATAACGGACATGGATTCCATATTAACTTCTTAAACGCCTCTTCTGTTATACTGCACGTCCAGCCTCACTCAGTATGACTGCAGATCAATCCCTGCTATATCTTGCTGATAAAACCAAAATGAGGATGTGTTCCCTGGTGTTTCTGGTTCCTCTCTAGGTTTCTTCCTACTGCCATCTCGAGGAGTTTTCCATTGCTACCGTCACCCTTGGCTTGCTCATCACGGACAATCTGATCATTTCGATTTATACATATTTTCTCAAATTTCATACTCACTCCCACAATTATCTTTTGATTCTGTAGAGCTGTTTTGCGGCGATGACAATGACTGTTGTTAAATGCACTATACTGTATACTGTAAATGACATTGACTTGCTAATTGTTCCTGTATGTGCTAACTGCTGAACACTTCAACGTCACTGAGTCACACAAACATCACCGCCAACTAAACTCAGATTGCAGATGTGAAGATATGGTATCCAATCAGATCACACAGAAGCCAGGACCTGACCACTTTGGCTTTGGAAATGCCACTTAATAAGGGAGATGGGAGAAACCATCGCTTGTGATGTGGATGAAGTGCAGTGTACAGATGCACACTGGAAACAGGATGGATAGTGAGAGATCAAAGTGCTGCATGCTGTATTTTGTTTGTCATCTTGCGAGTAAACAGATTTTGTCTCCCCATTGCATTTGTGCTCATATTTATAGCAGCCACAATGGAAAAAAAAACATACAGTAATACACATACTGTACTTAACATGTATTACATTATCAGTCAAAAGTTTGGACACACCTTCTAATTCCATGGTCTTTCCTGATTATTTTCTTTTTCCATTTCATAAAACCAGGCTCACAGCATCCACAATATGCAATAATCTCCTTTAACAGTTGATATTGAGATGCATCGGCTACTTATGTTCTGTAGACCCTTCATAACGGATCTAATCTGAGGTGCTGTTTGTTAATTGGTGATTTCTGAGGCTGGTAACTTTATTCTCCCCAGCAGCAGAGATACGGAAAGTTTTAGTCTCACTTTCCTGGGATGGTTTTCATGAGAACCAGTTTCATCATGGTGCGTAATGGGTTTTGCAAATGCACTTGACAATACAGTTCTTGCAAGAACGGTTCCAGAACAGCTCGTGCCTTGAAATAACTGACTGTTCCTTGTTTTGAAATCTCCAATTTTGTTCTGGAATGTAGAAAAATAAATCCAGACTTTTGACTTGGTACCGTACAGTACATCATTGTTAGTAAAGAACAAGTATTAATGTTTTAGAATTGTGTTGGTCGAAAGATCTAGTCAATTGGTGTTTTTAGAAGTCTGTCTATAGTTTTAAGTGTTGCTTGCTTTTGCATTTTTTTTTTTTGGATCGAGTTTTGCCAGACATGGTTCTATTTACAGGACGTGTGTTTCTGCAATAGTCAAAACCGACAGTTATATTTTCATCAAGAGTGTTTTTGTCATTACTGTCATTTTTACACAACATTATAATAATCTGAGCATGTGAATAGTGAAAAGCTGGCTAAAAGAAGTCGGAGTATTGAAATTATTTCTTAGTGTATAATAAGCCACTGCATTCAATCTTTCCACTAGGCTCACTAGATAAAAAGTCTTTCCCCTTGTCAAAGTCATACATAGCGCCCTATCAGCAATGAGCAAGTGGTGTTCAATTAAAATCTACCCTTTTCAATTTGAGCTTAAGTTGATAGGGTTTTTTATTTGCAGTGCTGAATGTGCTGTCGCATTTTCTGAGTTGCTGTCATGTCTCCAGACTTGCTGTTGTGTTTTGCAATTACAGGCCATTGTAATGACCAGATGCCAAGGCAAATGAAAACATGTACACCAGGGGCAGCAGAGGGCCCAAGCAGACATCAAGGCTCCCGTCCTGGCGCCTCATCAAGATGAGCATGAAAAAACCGTTGAAGATTATTGCAGCATTCTGAACAAGTAGCAGCCTTTAATGATTCCCTCAAAGAAGGTTGCCATCCAGCTCACCACAGAGGCACCACCTGCCACTGCACAGAGACGCCATGCAGAAACACAAAGGGCACCTCAGGCATGCTGACCACCGCCCACTCACAGCAAGAAACAACACCACTACATTCCTCTTTATTTGTTTCCCACTTTGTGAATAAATCCCCCTCTGGCACCAAAATGTTACTATCACTAGTGACGACACTTCAGTATATCCATGATATATCCAGTATGTTGTTGGTCTTTCGGCTGCAGTATAATATTATTATTATTAATAAGAATAATATGGTCATACTGTACTATGACTTTCAGAGGATCAGCACCATTAAGCAAGTTCAACAGTCAAAGGATTTAGTCAGCCATTCCCCAGCACAGTGCAGGTAAAAGCTTATAAAAATGCACATGGACCTGGGGCACTGGGTCCAGTCACCCTCGAATTAGGTGTGATTAATCAGTGCAGAAGAAGCTGGGAACTAACATCAGCAGCGCACAAAGGAGCTGCACACCGACCAAGGAGACAAGCTCTATTTATAAAACACATCATTAACAAATCTTTCTTCCTCTCAGCCAACCAATTTCCCCCGAGGAAGCGTACTCAAGAGTCCTGACTTGACCACATGCACTCAGTGACCCAAGCACTCAGTGCACCCACGAATGCCCAAGAGCACAGTCTTTACTCAGCACTCCCTCTTTTCTTTGATAATGTATTCAAATAATCCCTGGTGCCAGAAATTCCATTTCTTGTCTTTTAGAATATTTGTTCAAATAAACTATAAAGAGGTATTGTCTTAAATGTATTGAACAATAGTAAGCTCAAGCGATGTGCTATGCTAATAATAAAGTGGGAAGAAATGCTGTATAAACTGAAGATTAAAAAAACATACCGAAGGAAAAAAAAACAAAAACAGGAATGTCTTATGCACCTATGGGAAATACTACAGGCAGAAATATCTACAGTAGGCACACACATGCACATGAGCCAAAGCAGTATTACGCTACAGTATCACCTGGCCAGAGAGCTAAGCTTCAGTCCTCCTTCTGATGTTGCTGGGATTATGCTACTTCATTCTAAGAAGCAAAAACACTGATATACTGTAGGAAGAGGCTTATTCAGATAATCCTTATAGTTATAATCCTTATAATTATAGTTATCAGGTAAAATGGATTACATTTGTACTGTCACACGTTTTGTGCAGATGGTCTTCAGTTCTTTTTCTGGCGGCTGGAGGCAGGTAGCCACTTACACCAGCTGAACTTGCTTGACATGATGGTTTTAGGGAGAGGATCGATATGCAACTACTTAACATGTTTCATTTGGGCCATTTTGAAAAAATGAATGGTAAGAATCAAAATATAGGCAGACAACAGTAAAATCAAGCAATCAAGCAATCCATGCATCTTCCACGCCAAATCAAGGTCTGGGGAGCCTAGACCCAGGGGCACATTCACACCAAATCACACACTACAAACAATTTGGAAACACCAATCTGCCTACCACACATGTAGGCAGATGTGGCTCAGCCAATGCCCAAACCCCAGCCACTGGATGCAGTGCCGGTCCCAAGCCAGGCAAACAAATCTGCCTACAACACATGTAATTGTACAGTGGGAGAAGGCCAGAGCAAAACCACCAAACAAGGTGAGAACACACATGTAGACCAGAGGTGAGATTTGATCCACCAAAACCATACTGTAGGTGCAATGTGACAAGGTTAACCACTAAGCCACCATGCCACTCCATATGTGTGAAATAGAAAACCAGCAATGAAACAACAATGAAAAAGGCACAAAGAACATAGGGAACTAAGGCTAGACTCAATTTACACTAAGACATTGCAATGAAAATAAGGCAACATAAGGTTTTAGAAGCCTTCTGTAATTAAGGGCTAATTTTGGAACAGTTGCACACATTAGGTACGGATCAGTGATAGAATAGAGCCAGAAATATGATTACAACCAAACAAAGCCATGAAACAAATAAAAGCACAGAGTAAACAGAATAAACACCAGCAGCACTAACAACCCTGGGAAACATACAGTATTACACACCAAGAATAAGGATTTGTGATAATTGGACTGTAAATACGAGTCTGTAAGAAGAAGGCTTCAAGGGACTCCTGACTATCATCATCAACTCATATCAGTCTGAAACTAAGTATAAAGACACACTCTGCCATTCCTCCTTGCTCCGTAGGCTCCCTGGGTAGGCAGCCTTCCCTTATGCAGTACTGGGAAGGGGCGGGGCCATTTGAAAGGGCACGGCTGGTGAAGTATCACCTTTAATGGATCTCTGGCTTTCCCCGCACTATAAAAACAAGGCAGGGAACTTAGCTTGTGGTTCAGAGGTGTGAGCAGGTTGGTGTTCAGCACCCCAGGAACTTACTGTAGATCTCAGCCTAAAGGACAGCTGTGAGAAGACTGCACAAGCTTCCGACCACTTTCACCTAAGCCGGACCTGTGATCCTGCCACCAAAGAGAAATAAAGGCCACGGTCCTTAACGTTAAGGCCGCCGTTTCCTGCCGGAGGAGCCACCAGACGCCACAGACTTCCAAGGGGAACTAGGGGGGCTGATTGGCCTCACCCTCTGTTCCAAATAGAAATCCGTAAGACTTAGTGACTGTGGTGCCACCCGTGCCAAAGATCTTATTGTTTAAAAATATATATAGAAACATGAAAGATTAACTGTAGAGCTGTCAAACACCTTGTAGACACAATATGGACAGAAGCATTTGGCCAAACTTGCAATGAGATTGTATCCAAATACATACAGTATACTTTACTTCAATATGGAGTTGGTCCCTCTTTCGCAGCTACAACAGCTTCCACTATTTTTAGTGTTTTGAGTTTTTCTGTGGGAATTCATGCCCGTCTTAGCATTACTGTAGTATAAAGTGTTTTCCTATCAGAATGGGATCAATGTAGAAACCTTTTAGGAAGCCAATTACTTAAGACCTCTTGAAAAGTGTGTGAATTTTCACTAAATTACACACTTTCAGTTTGATCTCAACTGCCAAAAAAAAAGAGAGAGACAAATGGATTGAACTTACATATTATAGCCTACTACATTATTTTACTCAGTATTATACAGTATGAGTGTAAAATTTCAGTCATGGTCTTAATCTAGAATTCTCATTGCACAAGCACCTAAATCTGGCACTGTTTTTTTTGTACTTATACCTTTTTAATAATTTAGATGCACCATTTACCTTCATCCTGCTAATTGCACTTCTGGTTAGACCTAAACTGCATTTCGTTGCCTTGTACTTGTACATGTGTAATGACGATAAAGTTGAATCTAATCTAATCTAATCTAATCATTTCACTAAGCAAAAGTAGCAGTCATAGCTGTAGGCTTCATTTCTATTTTTTTTTTCTTCTAAGAACTGGCCAATGGTAGAACTGCAATGCTCTTTGCACCTTTTAACTGCCCATTAGCACGTTCTCCCAACTGTCTCAGCTGGTGGCTAATTAAGCTAATTACTAAGGTAATTAGTTGTAAAATATTTCTTTGAGAAGTAACTTTAGTTCTGAACTGTCCAGAGTCTGGCTTCAAGGCCAAATGTGGCTTGTGGACAGATGTTGGCCCATGGCTTCTCTCAGAATATATCATAGGTGGCCCACTGGCCAACACGCTGCACAGTTCCTTTCACCTGACAGTGGAAGCAAAAAATTTAAGCGCACTTTTCCCCCTGGCTACACCAACAGAATAATGAATCTTTCGAAGGACATAGCTACAGACAAAAAGTGGTGATTTCAAAAGAGCTGAATGAAAACCCTTTCTTGAATGTGTCCTTGACAACAGTAGATTTTCATGAAAGTATTACAAATCAGAGTATTAATGTCAAATTATATACAATTTATATTTCAAATTATTTTATATAACATAGGATGTGTCTTATCCAGAGAAAATGTATATCAGTATTGTGCAAAGTCAACATGTTTTAAGTAGTACAAATAATTATCATGTCTGTTTTATTATGTACGAAACCATTCACGAATCCAAATAACATTATAGAAGACTATTTCCATGCCTGTAAAGAAAGCAACGTACTGTATTACATGGCAGACCAGTTTAAAAAAAAACAAAAAAAACAATGTAGGCTCAAGGGTTTTGCATGGAAATAGAAAGTAGCAAGTGACCAGAAGGACTCATATTCTCCAGCACACTCAGTAAAACCTAACAGCTGTTTTATTTATCTGAAAACTGGTCTGTCAGGTTAGGTTGCTTTCTTTGCAGGAATGGAAATATCATTTTGTAATTTTTTTAAATAAAATTTTAAGGTATGTTTGGAATATTTGGTACTGAGTGGTTTTGTATATAATAATGCAGACAAGCAAGTTTGATCCACAGAGGCCTCACCTACAGTAACAACCCATAGCAACCAAAGGATCCATTGATAACCATATGTACCAACACTTCTACTATAGATAATATGTTAAGTCTTTTGCACAGTAACCAGGGTGGCTCTGGACTCCATGAGGCATGACTCCACAAGACCTCTGGTGGTGTGCTGTGCAGTCTGGCACCAGGATGTTAGCAGAGGATCCTTTGGGTGCTATGGGTTGTGAGGTGGGGCCTCTGTGGATCAAACTTACTTGTCTAGCACCTCCCAGTGTACCCAATCAGATTTGGATCTGGGGAGTTTGGAGGCCAGGTTGGTAGCCTTTGGCTCTTTGCCTACCAGGCATTGTGTGTGGTGGGCTGTCATGCACCAATGCATTTCAATAGTGGCCAGAATTGACTTTTTTTGGTGACTTGTGCTGAATGGCTTTTCTGTGGGATCAGACAAAGCAGGCTAGCCTTTGCTCTCCACAGGCATAAAAGAGCACTAGGTGCCCATGGTGTCCTGTAATGGAATGAACTGGCATCCTATCAGAGTTGAATTCACCCACCTTGTGTCCACTGTTCCCAGAATACAATCTGGATCCACCTGACTAGAAAGAAAGTTTAGTGAGAGCTGACCTGAAGAAGTCCACCAAAACATGGCTGAAAATCCAAATTGGCCAAAAATTTAGTTCGTTGTGTTGCAATAGTGCTACAGTACCACATCCCAGCAAGTTTATTTCTATTAATTGGTAAAGAGCTTTTGTCTTACAAATGTTCTTACTCATAATTAATTTGCTGTCTGTCAGTACTGCTGGTAATAAAGGTCCACCATTTTGACAAGCATGACCTGTGTTTTGGCATCTGATATCTGGTCAAAAAGCAGAATCTTTCAGGCAAAGGACAATAAGGAAGGATGAAACAGCCTTTTCCTGGTTTGTCTGTTCTTTCTGGTCTATTTATTTTTCACATCTGTTAGCTATGTGTTTGCCTGTCCTCACTTATCCTCCTTCCAGATGGTGCTCTATATGCAGATGTGATGTCACCCAATTAATCCACTAATTGTAGGTCGGCTGCTGTAGAGCTACAATTTGTTGGAGACCTCTGGTAATGCCAGTAAGCTACTCTCAAAGCCACCTATGCGGCTGGCTTATACTGTCTTGGCACTCACAGAGACTTTGATCAAACCAGAGAACACCTCTAAACCTGCTGCATTCTCTCTAGGTCTCTCCTTTTTCCTTGCTTTGTTCCTTTGTTCTCTTCTCATCTCTTCCTGTTCTTTTTTACATGTCATTATTTGATCCCATTCTGTTGTTAGATCTCAGCCTTATGAATTTCACATCATTGTGGTCTGTTCTCCACCAGGTCCTCTTGTGAACTTAATGAATGATTGCCAGATCTTTGCTCCTTCTTTCCAGATGAGGGTGCTCCTCTAGTCCTGCTTGGACACTTCAATCTCCAATCTGACTGCATCCACCATCTCAGATCCTTTAACCTGACTTACTGATTGCGACACCATTGATCTTCTTTACAATGAACGTCTCAACATCCTACTGTACCATCTCCACTTGATATATCAGGAAGTTTTCATCTGGTCTTTAAAATACAATTCTCTTACCCACCATAACCATAGTTCACTGCAGAAGATACTTTCCAACCCCATTGGACCCAATCTTCATATTTTCCCACAGTACTCTCATTTCTAGTACCATCAACACCTTCTTTTTTAGAACGTTGCAACATCTACCCTCTGCACTGCTCTGTCCAGATCTTTAGACCCTTTCTGCCCTCTCACCTTCAAGCCTGCTAGTCCAGTATGTTGCAGCCCTTTGCTGTTTGACAATGCTTAGTCTAAAAAAACTGACTTGTTCAAGTGTGTGGTGAAAAATCCAACTTACCTGCAGAACGTGTTAACTACTGCGTTGTTTGCCGTCTTAACTTTTTTCGCTGTAAAAAGAGACTTAGTTTGCAATTTGTATAACATCTATGACAGACACTTCACCTTTGAGTGATGTGACCCCTTCTATTTTAAAGTTTATGTAAGAAACACCTTTCTTTGGGAAAATGACCATTAACTGCACTAATTCTGCTACGAACAGACCTTCCTTCCTCTTTTTATTACACTGTCCAAATCCCCTGGAATGTGCCGTTTTACATCTTTCCTTTTTAAAGTAAATGACCTCCTGGATGCCAGCCAGTCTGGATACAAGGCTGGGCGTTTTAAAGGAGCTGCCCTCCTTACAGATACTACAAAAAGCTCAACAAAATAACAGGGAAAACTCAGCCCCCATATTTCTCTACGTGTCACCACACAGCCTCCTTAAAGATACTGTAGTATCCAGGGGTCAGTGCATGGTCCACTCTTGTTCTTCCTACAGTATATACTACATCAAAGGGTTTGGTGATCAAATCACAGGTCGAAGTCATGTCCTCACATTAGAGGGCTCAAAGGGCTCTGCACTACCCTATACACCTTGATGCAAAACCATACGCCAGCTTTAGTGTGACTGGCATGACATTTCCTGAGATCTAATTGTAGCTGAGCATTTGCTTGTAGTGTTTGTAAGCTTCTCAGGTTCCTGGTCATCTCAACTAGCTTCGGGTCTCTATTCCTACTGTTAGAGTATATGTAAATATACACTCTATAGACAATGTCTTGGCTAATATTTCTTGATGTTTGTAGTTACGCCTACTAAGCCTGGATCAGTTATACACGAGGAAAGTGAGATAATGTCATTAGTGCTGGTGTTGTATATCACTGGGATTTTATTCTAGTCCAAAGCCATCAGTAATTTTGCACAGGCTGTTTATGTACAGTATGTGTTTGGGAAAATTATGCTGTATTTTATCTTTTATAAAATGACCAGGTGAAATAACCCCAGGCAAAATATCCCGTCTGAATTGCAACATTGTTTAATAGAGAGAGAGAGAATTAAACTTTTTAAATTATCTGGCACAAAAGTTGAACCATGTATTATACAAATCTAAAAAGTGGAGCAATAAAATATAGGGGCGGCACGGTGGTGTAGTGGTTAGCACTGTCGCCTTGCACCTCCAGGGTCCGGGTTCAATTCCCCGGCCAGGCTCGATTCCCGTCTCTGTGTGCATGGAGTTTGCATGTTCTCCCCGTGCTTGGTGGG
>JAOTQY010000050.1:20024951-20039709 GCA_026413445.1 Dolichallabes microphthalmus
AAGGAGATTAATGCATTTTTTGGACGCCTTCAGCATTCCTTTACAATGTAGAAAGAAATAAAAATCAGGAACCATCACGGAGTTAGAAAGTGTTCTAAAACTTTTGAATGGTAGTGTATATCATTGACTGTCTTTATATTTGAACAGGCTTTGTCATGTTTTATTCCTTACATACAATGCCTGGCCAAAAAAATAAAAAATTACATTTCAGAAGGGTCAAATTATTGACCTGCATCAAGCAAAGAAAACAACTAGGGAGATTTGAAATTATTGGAATTGGGTTCCAGACATAATCAAAACCTGGAAGGATAGTGCCGAACCGTCAACTTCATAGAAGAAATGTGGTTGAAAAAAAACATTTAAATAGTTCCATGGTAAAAGATAAAATAGTAAAAACAATAGCTGTACTTGTAATGAAAACAGGTGCATTTCCATACACATACATGTGACGAGAACTCACTGGTTCGGGACTAAACAGCTGTGCGGCCATAAGAAAACCACTTGTTAGTGAGACTAATCAGAAAAAAAGGTTTAAACTTATTAGGGAGCCTAAATATTGGACTTTGGAGCAAAGGTCATGTGGTCTGATAAGTTCAGAGTGACCCTAATCCAGAGCACTGAGCATGTCAGAGGATCACCCAGCATGCACTCAGCAGGCCACTGTACAAGCCTCTGGAGGCAGTGTGATTATCTGGGGTTGCTTCAGTTATTCAGGTCTAGACTCAGCAATGTTATGTGGCAATAATTGATTGACTTTCCTCCCTGATGGTACAGAATGAGTATATTCCAGTATTGAAATTGTGAAGATATGGTTCTTGGAATAATTTCCACACATGATCTTGTGGGCTGTAATCAAAGCTAAAGCGATTCTGTATGACTTTGTTTTGTTGTTGTTTTATGCCAGGCATGATATTTGAAATAAAAACTGCAGTACATTTTATTTAGTTAGATATTACCCGTAGCCATTCTCTTTCTTGCATTTCCTTTTTTTTTCTCCCCCTCTTATCTTTCGTGAGGCTAAAGATCACAGTCTGTCCTGGCTGTTGGAAAAATTGAATGGAGAATCTATCGACAGAAGACAAATACGGGTTTAGCGCCTGGCCCGTTCATGATCCTGTAAAACTGTTTTCTCTTTTTAGTCACTCTACACACAGGTGACAGTCATCTTCTCATCATCTATCAATCTCAGCTTAATTCTGTCAATCAAACAGACAGTGAAGCACACGAGAGGCTCTGAAGCTGCTGGAATGAACCTCATCCAGTTATCCTACTGCTGGAGGACATAGAGACAGAGACAGAGAGAGAGAGAGAGAGAGAGAGAGCGTGAGAGAGGTGCGGCTGACAACAAGACTGCATCTGACCAAAGCGAGCGGCAGATTGCCTTCCACCCACACAAAGTCACAGTGATGTGTGTGTGTGTGTCACACACTAGATAGAATAACGGAAAAATTAGTAAATATAATTTCAGAAATTGAATGATGGATCCAATTAGAGAGCGATAGAGAGAATGAGAGGGAGAGAGAATAAGAATGAGAGGAGGCACTTTAAATTTGCTGATTTGTCAGTTTTAAAAGAACAAAGACAGGGCAGCCCCATCATTAGACAAAAGAATACAGGTGCAGAAGAGAAAGAGAGACTTACAGGATGTGATTTAAAGAAAGAAAGCTCTTTACATTGGCTATTGTGTCACAATTTTACAGATGGACTTCTTGACCTGAAGAAGACAGCAACAAAGAGCAGAGAGAAGAAATAGGTAGAGCAAAAGAGAGAAGGTGTGTGTGTGTGTGTGTGTGTGTGTTTGTGTGTGTGGGAGAGCTTGATAAATTTGCCATTTTGTCACACGTTTAGAGAGCACTGATAACAAAGACCCATTATTATATATGGCTTCCTCACCTGTCGAGAGAGAGAGAGAGAGAGCAAGAGAGAGAGAGAGAGAGAGAGAGAGAGAGAGACAGAAAGACGAATGTGCTCTTTTGTCACAAATTTAAAGAGCAAAGATAACAGAGACGTCATTATGTACAACTTCCACTGCCGATAGTTTTTCTCAGAAATTGCTCTCGGCATTAATAATGTTGTTTTTGTTTTTTAACAAAAAATCTCCTTTCAGTGCATTTTTCTTTCACTTCATCTCTGCCGCTCTGCTTCGGTCTTTCAGAGTTTAGAAAGCAGAGGTCCTATTAATAAATCATCATTTACGCTATGTTGTGTGTTTCTTTGAGTCAGAGCCGTGTCTCCCCTTCAAAAACCATATAATGTGCCATCAATCTTGATATGTAATCCATCATCCAATTTAATTTGAACAGGATGATCCTGCTGGCGTTGGGTTTAATTCAATATGTGATCTAGTAACCAGCAAACAGGATTAGGAGGCCATGTCTCTCTTAGTGGCACCGACTGGCATGGAGGGAAAAACCTCTTTCCCTAGAAGGGACAGATACAGTACAGACTTTTACTGTAATAAGACATATACATCACACCCTCTTTACTGGAACTTTAAGGTCATGAATACTTTATTAAGTGCTACAGACACAAAGAACACGTCTTTATAACTGGCACTTAAAAAAGCACCTACTGTACATAAAAACGCCATGCACAGCGGCTTAGTCGTTAGCACTGTCGCCTTGCACCTCCAGGGACGAGGATCTGATTCTCACCTTGGGTATGTGTGCATGGAGTTTGCATGTTCTCCCCATGCTTAGTGGGTTTGTTCCGGGTACTCTGGTTTCCTCCCACAGTCTAAAGACATGCTGATTGGGCTAATTGGTGTTGCAAAATTGCCTGTAGTTTGTGAATGTGCATGTGAATGCTATCACGGTTGTAAAAATAGGAATGAATACAATGATCACCATTGGCTTCCACGGTCCCTAGTTGGACTATAGAGGCTCCTAGATGGATAGATGGGTGGATGGGTGGATGGATGGATGGATGGATGGATGGATGGATGGATGGATGGATAAGAAGCATATATTATGCAAAATTCACTTTTTATTATTTTTGGACATTCAAATGGGTGTCCCATTCACACGGCCCCAGACAAAATATATATGATATATACAAGATATATGTACTTAAACACACCATTCCCATTTCCTGACTAGTATGCAAAATGCAAATGAAAAAGGAGACAAATAAATGGAATTTTAAGAATGACAGAGAGGCCACGCCTCCTTCACTTGGACTAACAAACACAAAGGCCCGTGTCCTCCACTGGGACTCACAGACACAGAGGCCACACATTCCTCAATATTCAAACAGATAGAGGCCACGCCTCCTACGATGTGCTCACAGACACAAAGGCCACGTCTCCCTCAATCATCCTAACAAAGTACAGAGGCCCTCCCTTCATTAGTGTCCTAAGAGACACCGAGGACATGCTTCCTTTTGTGCACTAACAAACAAAGTGACCATGCCTCCTTCACTGGGACTCACAGACACAAAGGCCACACCTCCTTCGATGTGCTAACAAATACCAAGGCCACTCCTCCTTTAGCGTCCTAAGAGACGCAGAGGCCACGCCTTCTTTACTGTCCTAACAGATACAAAGGCCACGCCTCCTTCACTGGGGCTCACTGACACAAACGCCATACATTCTTCAATATAGCCACGCCTCCTTCTGCATCCTTTCAGAAACAAAGGCCATTCCTCCTACAATATCAGACAGAGACCACGCCTCCTTTATTGTCCCAACACGGACAAAGGCCACGTCTCCTTCACTGGGACTCACAGACGCAAAGGGCATGCCTCCTTCAATGTGCAAACAGACACAGGGGCCACAGTGTGTGTGTGTGTGTGTGTGTGTGTGTGTGTCAATCAGTGTAGCTCTTCTATAAATACTGAGACCATGCACAGATTTACCTGTGTGTTCATGTGAAAGTGCAGCTATCGAACATAATGCTGTTAATCATCACCCGTGTCGCTGATTGGATTGCTTGTTAATCAGCCATCGTGTTCCCTTTGATCCAATTAAAAAGAAAAGCCACTCAAAGTGATTCGTTCCGTTCACACCGAGGCTGTTTCGGCTGATTATTACAGGGTTTGAGCTCAGCGCAGTCCGCACACTGATGCGCTATTCCTGGGAATATTTTATGCAGATCGATTCACATCGTCAGTTTATGCAGATGTGCAGCTTATGTACATGCATATGCAGTATGTGTGTGTGTATGTGTGTGTGTGTGTGTGTATGTGTGTGTGTGTAGTTACAGTAATAGGTTATTTAAATGCATCCAGCCTGGGTAGAGTGTGACAATCAGGCGATGCTTCAGGCAACTTTTGCAGAAGACCTTCATGTTTAGATTTCATGCTCAAATGTATCTATATTAAGTAAAAGTCTAGAGGGTTCCATGCTGGAAAAAAAGATGAGATTTGGTTTTAAAACAAAAAGACATAAATAAGATAAGATGTGCAGTACTGTAACAAGGCTCACTGGGTCAATCAAGGTCATAACTGTTTTCCCCCCTAAATCAAAGGGCTAATTTATGCACTTGTGTATTAATTCTTATTTTTCCATAACACTAACCTGATGCGACACTCCGATTTGTTTTCCCTGTATTAAACCATGCAAGGAATGAACATTTGCATTTTTACAGAGTTTAGCACAGCCATCTCACCATGAACTCATTTCATTTCATAATCCATAATCCATCTTTTTTTCTGCTTTTAGCTGCATTCTCTGTTGTTTCCTCCTGCCCTATTTCTCCTCCTCTCCTTTAGGTTTTTGTCAAATGCTACCTTAAAAAAAAAAGGTTGCCCGCAGGAATCAATTAGACACAAGGAAAGCATTCTTTCCACATTTTTAATTGGTTCGTAAATCTCTCCTTCACAAAAACACTAGGAATGTGCAAGTTCGATCTAGCTTCGCACCTGCTATCAATGTGTGTGTTTGTGTGTGTGTGTGTGTGTGTGTGTGTGTGTGTTGGGAATGAATACAACTGTAGCATTATTCTGAACATTTTGAATAATAAAAAAAAAACAATAAATAAAAATGCATCATTATTCTCAACCCATTATATCATGATGCATTTCTATTTTTTCCCCCTTCCTGCGAGCTGCATTGCGTTCCAGCTGGGTTAGGCTCATTAGCACAAACCCCTGACACTCACCTTCAAAAGTACACATGCAATTTACAAAATATCAAATCAAATCCTGTTAATCTCCGGACTGACCTCATAATAGAGGATGAAACTCTTGACATCGCTGGATCTCCCCAACCTTTTCAAAGCTTCCCGCATCTGCTGTATCAAGCTGATCAAAATTAGTCTAATCAACGTACTATAAAATAAAATAGATTTAATGTCATGGCTTTTCTAGTTTACTTAAAACCACGGAATCTTTCAAGCATACTCCAACAACAACACACTCACTTTCATTGAAATTTTTCATGACCATCATACAACATTTTTTTATGCATGTCCAGCCCTATTTTCGTGCATGTTGACCCACCACTTCAGAAGTCACTTATATTAGTGATGGGAAGTTTGGATCATTTTGGTGACTCGGTTCTTTGAATCTTGTTCATCAAAATGAACAAATATTTTTTTGGGGTCGTTTAGTCCATTTCGTTCTTTTGATGAGAAATAAAATAAAATTTTACATTTTTAATAAACAGACCACCAACACGTCTACACACAGAAATTTTGGCTATAGTTCCAGTAATGAAAATATTACAATGCAACTAAGGACATATTATAATCAACAGAATGAGCAGCTCACCTCTCATATCTTCTGTTCTGACGTTTGCTCCTTTGTCAAGTGACTCTCATAGGCGCTATTAGAGGTGGGTGATATAACCAAAATCTTCTATCACGGTAGAAGCGATTTTCGACCTCGATAACGATATACATCACAATATAGCAATTTGTATCTGAAAATGCATAAATAAAAATTCAAACACAAAGAAACTGTTTTACATAATGTATGTGTAACAGACCTAATTTGATTTTGTTATATATGTTAGATGCACAGGCGCTCTTGAGGTGCATATGTGTGTGTGAGGTTTTTATCCCCTCTGGGCTTGCCGTAGAAAGGCAAAAGGTGCGTGCACACTTCCTGCTCTAGAATGTTGCGTTCAGTTTGTTTTTGTGAATAAAGGAGAATAAACAGTTGATTTTGTGTGCTCTCGTTTTTATTGTTTTTACATCCGATTGAACCAAATACCTGCGCGGCCCAGTGGACAGCACAGCGCGACTATCTGGATAGCGCAGAAATGATCTGGTTTATTTGCGCGACCCGGTGGATCGCGCAGCGCGAACAAACTTGAGCAGCGCGCTCGAATCACAAACCTGTGCGACTCACTGTTTTTTATTTTAAAACAATTTATTTAAAATTTCAGGACTGTTTAATATTGTTTCCGCCTTGCCATGCCTGGTTTGTACGTGCGCATCCCAGCGGGGTAAAATGTATTTTGATAGTCGGTGCGGTCTATTTCTATCAGCGTAGCGCAGGTTTGTGATTCGAGCAGCACTGCTCAAGTTGGTCCGCGCTGCGCAATCCAATGGGACAATCCAATGGGACAATCCAATGGGACAACAGAATGAACGACTCTGACTAGAAGACTCATGAGATGAACCGATCAATTCTGTTTTCTGTGTAATGCACTGCATGGGAGTCACATGACAAAAGAGAGGCCGACTCTGAAGAAAAGACTCGAGAGGTAACTGCTCGTTTCTGCTTCCTGTACATAACATACGGAGGTTTTGCGATGCTTTTGTGCATGTGCGCCCAGTAGAAAATGAACAAACCACCATCTGAGACTACTCGTTCTTCTGAGTCACGTTAAAAAGAACGAATCATTCATGAATGCACTTATCCCAGCGTTTCACTAGAGATTGGATACCATCAAGGTAGAAAGTTTTCGCAGTACGCCGAGGCCATGATCAGACCGCTTGCTTCACGTCTGAAATGCTAGACCCCCAGGAACTCCTTTAACACCACAAATACGTGGCTTAGGAGGGAGATCAGGACTGTACGGAGTGAGTTCCTGTAATTCGCGAGTGGTTATCTGTCGATTTTCAAGGATCAGGTGTTCCATTGGCCAAAAGTGTTCACGAAAAGAACGTCATTCATATTTGTACAGACTTCTTTAAAATGTTTGCTGCACTATTCAAATATTTTACTGCGTCTCATCTCTGTACTGTGCTCTAGATCTTTTGTAAATGTCAATCGGGTTGACATCTCAATTCACGAGAAATGCCATTAAAAGTCCCTGTTTGACTTGAACACGTCTTATGTTTGGCATTTCAAAGTCAATCAGTACTTAGTTAAAGGTTTTAGTAAACATCATGTGCAAACAATGCGTATTAAAAAAGCAGCGTTTGCTAAGCAATAGAATAATAAGGTTTGTTAAATGTGGCATGTGGTTACACACCTACTGTATCTCTACATCTCAGTAATAACTCAGTGATGTACTGTAAGGGGGAAGACATGAAGTATGTTGATTTTTTTATTATGCTTTTTTTATATACTTGAGGTTACTACTTGAAACTCCTACAAATGAGTTTTCCAACAGGAAACAATAAGTAAAATATAAATAAAAAGATTTAGATTTTTTTTATCCTTCAGGAACTGACCTTAGAAAAGTGGAGACTTAATATATTAAGTTTAAAAAAAAATCTAGATTTTGACCCTCATCAGTAAGGCACAGTGTAACCGGAAATAGGAAATAAACATTGATTTTAACTGTTAAATGGTAAAATGCAATTGTCAATAGATAGAAAGGTATTAAGTAAAGTTTTAAAATGAGTAAAGACCAAACAAAAGCAACAACAAAAAGATCTAAATATCCCTGAATAAACTTCATAAGCATATGTATATATTTAGAAATAAATACTGACGTTAAGGCAGCATTTCTTTTCTCTTTTTTAAAATCTCTTACTTTCCATGGAGATAGAGTGATAGCAGAAATTATTTATGTACGCTTCTGGAACTGATTACTTATTAAAATTATGTGTCTGAAAATGTACAGATTGACGTTTTAGTCCTCAGTTGTAAAAGCTCGTTCTGATTAAAGTACTAAGAAGTCAATCTATGCAAAGACAGTGTGAATGCCTCATTATTTATTCAGTGGGCATGAAGACAAGCCCTCAGGTGGTCTGAAGAAGGTCTTTAAAACTCAAGATCTTTAGGTCATCTTTTAAGCAATGTCAGTGTAAGGATTGTACGTAATCGCTCCTAAAGATATCCTGGGTGTGGGCATGGAGGCTCAGTTGTAGATTTCTCGCCTGCCATTTGGGAAGCTCTGGGTTCAATTCCTAGCCACTGGATGCAGTGCCAGTAACAAGCCCAGATAATCCTTGAGGGAAGCAGCTCAAAGATTAACAACAAGCTCCTGAATATATCCAGGGCGTAATATTTTTAGAGATGTACTGGGTCATGAAAGCGTTCTTAACAGGGCGGAGGAATGTCAGTAGTTTCACCTGTGCCAACTGGGTATTTATTTACTCGTTGGCGGTGGCATGCTTGTCAGGTACTTACTTAGATAGTTCGTCTGTTTTTTATTATTATTATTATTATTATTATTATTATTTTATTTATTTATTTATTCTATTAACTGATCCTACACGGCAAAACAGTATTGGTGCTGATTTTTTTAATTTATGTACATACTGTATAATACAGAAAACGTGTGCGCAAAAGAAGCTACTTCTTACTTCTTAAAGTTACTAACTTTAGCCGTTTTAGAGCGATGACTTTAGATGTGCCACGAAAGTGGCCATTTTCAACATAATAGTGTACAGTACTTTCTACAAACAATAATAATATAAAATGCAAATTATTGATATTTCTTTATGAGAGTTGATACTAAAATTGGAGTAAGCTTCTAGAACCATACGACCTGCAAAAATGTTGCATAAATTAAAGCATTCCGTGAAAAATTAAGGATCCAACCCCCCCCCCAAAAAAAAAATAAATCTCAGTAGTGTCCATAACCAGGTCAAATTTATGTTGTTATCAATTGTTATCCTAAATATTTAGCACTTTAGAATTATACACTTTTTTTCAGGTTAAATCTAAACTGGCCAAGTTTCATCTGAATCACAATGAAGATCAATGAAAGATTTGAATTTTTAAAAAAGTTACAGACCTATTGTAACAGACCTATTACACCTATTGAGACATTTTTGGACACAATAGTAATATTCCTTCTATAGAGCAGAAGCGCTGAACGACTCACTCAGACTTCAATCATATGAAAAGTTACGAGGGTGAAGACGGGGTTAGAGCAGGATTAGTCTTATTGTCCTCTTCACCTACAGTCTATTAAACTGCTGAGAGTTTTCCACGCGATCGGACCGGATTTGGGACACAGTCCGTGTGTCTGCGCTCTCGTATTCCGTACCTCCTGTCCTCCACCTCTCTCTCTCCCTCTCTCTCTCTCTCTGTGTCTCTGCGCTCGTAAAGGTGAGTCGGCGAGTCGTTCTTCATCTTACCTTTTCTGCAGACGGCTGCAGCCGACAGTGCGAGCGCGAGGCCGATCACTCGTGCCGCCAAAACTGCCGGCGTCTTCATCCTTCAGTCTTCTCAAAGCGCCGCGAGACAGAAGGTCGTTCCGATTGTCTCACTTTCTCCCCCTCTGTCGCTCGCGCTCTCCCGCTCACTTCCTCTCCACAGGACCAGAGATAACCGACCTGAAGTCCGACAGGCAGATAAAGAAAAGTCGCCACTAGTGGGTAGTCAGTCTCTCTCTCTCTCTCTCTCTCTACGCGCGTGTCTGAAGCCGCGAGGAGCCCAGGATACGCAGACCGGACCGTGACGTCACGGGGAGGGAGGAAAATAATGCACATGGATCTTTGGACACACGCGCGCGCGCACGCACGCACACACACAGAGACATCTAGGTCTGACTTTCATTTTGAGGATCTATTATAATGAGCATTACTAATTTACTAGTAATTACATTAATTATTTACCCACCTAATTAATACTATACAGTTTAATGTCAAACAAAACAAACACTGTCGCAACTTATTATCTATTTTAATAATCACACAATGACCAAACTGAGGATTTTCCTATCCTTTGACAATACACACATATACACAAGCACAGAATGTGTGTGTGTGTGTGTGTGTGTGTGTGAGAGAGAGAGAGAGAGAGAGAGAGAGAGAGAGAGACTTCAGGACCATGGACAGCAGCATGTGAGACGTGAAAGCTACCAATAAATGAAAGTGAATTCAAATTAAGTCTTAATTATTTTAAAGGGTACAGACAATTAACGTCATTTGTCTTTGTTTGTTTGTTTGTTTGTTTAGTTGGTTGGTTTTATTGAAGTATCAGAAATACATGCCACATGCATTCAAGTTTTGATAAACAACTTTTATTATTCATTACTACCCAACCTGTATTCTTTTAAACAGCATGCCTTTGTGTTTTTTTGTTTGTTTGTTTTGTTTGTTTTTTAAGCCAAGGACATTTTTTCATGATTTTTTTGTATTTACAAATCAACATACTGCACTGAACAATCCTGTTACTTAACAATCCTGTCTGCCTGTTTTATATATATATATTAGTTTGGACTTAACCTCTGTACACCATATTAAAGATGGATTGGCTAAATCTTTCAGATGATCCTAAACCTAACATACTTATGTCTAGTGATTCATCCAATTTCCATACTGATGGGGAGTTCTGGATGAGACACACACACTCACACACTCTCCCAGTCATACACTAAGGGGAATTCATAATCTTTGTCTTTGGACTGTAGGGGAAACTGGAGTTCCCAAAGGAAACTGACAAAGTAAGAGGAGAACTTGAAACCCCAGTGCACACAGACTGGAGGTTAGCTTCAAGCACTCATTCCTGGAGTTGAGAAGAGGCAGTGTGTGTTTACATACATTATCTGCACTATACTTGTTGGACTATGTATATTTAGGGAATAAAGGAAAAGTTTGTTTGATTTCACTAAAATATTGTGTAATGTAAATACTACAAGCATTGCTTTAAAGCCCATGTAAAATGTGTAATATTGAAATTATGAGACTATACTATTTTTTTAATGCAATGATCATTTGCTGTGTCACTATAAGCACTTATCTGTATCACGATAATAGTTAAAAATAGAGTATAGTACAAAGAAATGTGTCAACTGAAACAAAAAATAAATATATAAAACACACCTGTCTAGTTCTGTCATAAGCAAAAATAATAGTCATACATTTGTTCATCTTCTATACCGCATATCCTGTACAGGGTTGTTAGGGGCATGGAGCCTCTCCCAAGAGACTCTTGGGCATAAGGCAGGGTACACCTGGAAAGGATGCCAGGCAATTTGTTAACGCCAATTCACTTAATCTGCATGTCTTTGGACTGTGGATGGAAGCCAGAGTACCTACCTATCACAGGGAGAAGATACAAACTCGATACATACAAACCCAAGATGGGCCTCAATCCCTCGGCCCCAGACGGTGCAAGACCACGCTGTGAACCAATACACCACTGTGTCAACGCATAAATAATATTCCTAAATCATTAAATTGTGCTTTTATATTGTGCTGTTTTCACAGAAATAATACTATTTGCAGTCATCATCTTCAATTTAATGTATTTTATGATTATCACAAAAATGTATATATATCCATTGTTACTGTATATATGGCAGATTATTTAACAATTTAACATAATCTCCACATTCCTATGAATTACACGCACATACACACAATCACAGTTTTCAGACTCTGTCTCCATCTGCTGCCAGATAAGCATCATAAAAGAAAGACTTAATGATGTCTACTGTTCCTAATGTTTCTAGTTCAAGTTGGCTATTGTTGAAACAATAACATACAACATAATATCGTTTTTAGAGTTTGTCAGAACTCACTTTGTAAAATTCAACAAAAATGAGCAAAAGGGTTATTTTGTTTGATGAGACCAAAAATGTCTCTTTTAGCTGCATGTCAATCTAACAACACGACTCTCAAAGCAAAGCATGGTGGTGATAGACTTTCTTGAAACATACTGTAGAAAAGTAAAAGTTAATTATTTTGATGAAAATTCTGATGGTTGTGGTGCTGTGGATTTCCTGGCATTCTTATTAAACTGCATACACCATGAACATGCCATAGAGTAACAACATAAAGTTACTGATAATGAATAGATGGATGATATGATATGCCACATTGCATGAATACAGAAATCATATAAAAATACAGATTATATAAAATAACTTGTAAATAATCGAATTAATATCGACATTAATAACACTATTTCTTAATGTACTCATTTTCCTGCTATATCATGTTGTCAAGCGGTATAAATACGTACTGTACTGTTTAGCTTAAACATTCAGTTGTAACCTCAGTGTCTTAATCTTGCCCTATTCACAGCAGACAAAACAATCTTCTGCTTCAGTAGCCTGAAACAGACATGAAGTGAGTGGTTTGATGTCAGCGCAGCACAGCATTTGGCTCAGCATCCCTTTGAGCATCTTCTGTTCAAAGAGTACTTAAAACCTACCAGTAGACTACACTGAGCACTTTCAAGATGTTTGAAGAACTGTGTTGGAGTATTAAAGAGCACAAAAGTATGATTCTATTCTAATCAGCTGCATAAATTGTAACATCATTTTTATTTTATTTTATTTTTTTAAAGTCACAGGATATAGGCTCTAGATCTGCCTTGGTACCCAATTAATGTGGTGACCATCTGCTCTTTGTTGGGTTTCACCAGCCGTGCTAAACTGGGCTGAAAGCCCAGGATCACAAATGGCACAGAGTTCTTGATTTGATTGATAAGTTCATTCATTCATTCATCTTCTATACCGCTTTATCCTGTTCAGGGTCACGGGGGATCTGGAGCCTATCTGATTGATAAGTTTGCCAGGATCAATTTAAACAAGGCTGAAGAATGCTACATGCAGGAATGGACAGTTTTCAAGAGTTCAGTTCAGATGAATGTTTTCTTGTTACCAAGGCAGGTTTTGAGACAACAGGGAGGATTGCTAGATGTCTCAGGTCAGCATGGTGCAAATCTCACCTTATGTGAAACCGTCACCAGGGTGATCTTGTACTAGACATATTGGTCATCTTCTTTTTTTTTTTGACATTCTGCACGGCTTTTAGGTCCAAACCAAACAACAGATCCGAATGTCCAGGCCACTGGATTATTTAGCATAACAATCCTCACTGTTGATGTTTGTTTAATGTAATTTCTATTAATTATCTCTGTATTATGTACATTATACAATACAGTATTCGCAGCTGTTTAGTACAGTATGTATGTAGTATGGAGATAAATTCTATTTAAAGAACTGTGATAAGGTTAAACCATTCGAATCATGTTATAAACCTAATTATCTTATCCTGGAGGAACGTTGTTTCGTTTCACTGTGTACTAACTGTATATGGTTGAAATGACAATAAAAGCCTTTGAACTTGAACTTTGAACTTGAACTACACTATGTAAAGACAGTATAAAATATGTCCGTCTATACTGTTGTCTAATAGATCATCTATACACTGCTGCCATCTGCTGCTTAATGAGTGCCCTACAGGACCCTAAAAACAACCCCTGCAAGTTTTTTGCTTAGTTTTTAATTTCACAAATCTTCCTAAATTGCACATTTTAAAAGCAACTTGTCTAACTTGTCTATGGTTACCACTGATGTTGCATGATAAAGTTGTTATGCCTTACCATCCTAAACCATCCTAAACTTTCCTCCAAGCAGGATTTCCTAAAACTATACATTGTGCAGTGGAGGTGCCAGGTTAGATGTAATGGTGTGTTTCCGGAGAGGCCACTGGAGCAGATGGCTCACCATCATGCATGGAGGAAATTAGGACTGAGGAATTAGGAGCTCCTCTCACTGGTGCCTCATTCATGATGATGAACCTTCGCCAAGATTGTGCAGTGATGTGCCAACAGGTGGACACTCTGGGACCAAAAAAGAAAGAGAAAAGGAAAAAAATTGGAACATGTGTCGTCTGCCCAGTGAACGTGCTACTTCAAAAAATGAGTGGCTAGCGCTTAATAATAAAGGTTCTGTGAAAGTTTGATCAAATCCACATGAATGGTTTGGAAGGAGTTGTGGATAGAGGAAAAGTGTGATGATAGAGGACAGACGACGATGATGCCAAGGCGAGACGACGCCTAGTAATTCCTATGTGTCGACTATACTTTCCATGACAGGCCACACAATAAACTGGCCTATTTCTTTCTTGCATGCGGGACATTGCTGCGGCCTCTGTACTATTTTTTCTTCGAACATCACAGAGAGAGAGATTTAATCAATCAATAAATGACTAAGTATGAGTAAATGTAAAATATGATAAATAATAATATTAGTGATAATATTATAGTATTATTGTATTAGTAATATTAATGATGTTACCATATGTTGATTAATGCACAATACTGAACTCTTGTGTGTAAGAGGATAGTTAAAAACTTAGCAGTTGTTTAATGAGCAAATGTTTTAATGAAAAGGTGGATAAAAAAGACAAAGGCAATGCTTACAAGCATGACAAATAGTATAAAAAAAGAGTACGTAGACGAGGTAAAACAAAAAGGAAGATCAGATATTGACATTTTAAAAGGTTAATCCTTCAACCTAAACAAACCTAAACTTTCATATCTACAGATCATAAAACCTTCCCTTGTATCACATCTAACAAAACTTCACCAGTCTGTGGGTCATCATTAGAAAGGTGAAACTTTTATTCCAGCTTTGACCAGTGCCATGACTAGTCTGTCAGCCATATGTGTCACACACACACACACATACACCCACACACACACACACACCCCTGGATTTTTTTTTTTTTTA